>QLPG01007384.1:7476-25238 GCA_003314385.1 Gomphus sp. MG54 | reverse complement strand
TAACAGAGTATGGCTGAGGATAAGATAATGAAATGGTGGGCGGGAATAGAACAATAGAGGGCGGCCCAAGATAAAACAATGGCAATGGCCAAGACAATGAGTGGCCGTCATGTTGTTCAGAGGAAACGGGTAAAGGAGTGGATAGGGGGTTGAAGGAACAATGGAAGGGGGTGTACGAGGGGAGTGGTCCATACAATGTACCAGATGTACCGAGTCGAGGTCGAGCGGTGGTGCGAGATAATGCGGGTGAGGGTCGGTTGGTCGGTATTCCCGAGTAAGTCGGTACTCGGTGTTGCGGGCTTGACAGGTGGTTTATATACATGTATCTAGTTCTTGTACTATCTTTTACCAAGTAAAGACAAGGGCGGAAGAGAGTACAAGGGGCAATATAAAACTAAGAACAAGGAGTGAGGTACACGATAATCCTGCATGTCATCTATCAAGGAGCGGAACCTTGACTTTGGAGTCTTCGGAGGTTTGGAAACGTGGAACCTCAGAATATGTATCGGACATTCGGAAATTGATTATTCAGTCTTTGAGCAATCGGAAGGGTCCCGGAAATGGTGCGGGTGGTTGTGGGGTTTAATGTGGGTTTGTTTGGTGGCATGGGCCATAACAAATTGCTTCATCACCCCAACAAATCTTTGCATAATGGCAAAGATTGCTAGTGGACTTTTTATTACAACTAGAGAGCACATCCAGGCTACTAGTTGAATAGTAGCTGGCCTTTGTGCATAGAAGCTTAGGCTACGACATGTTAATTTCTTTATTGAAACTCAGCTAGCCTACTGTACTACAGTCACAGACACTCAAAGTCCACTTATTTTGGTGACCCATTTCTAAAGTTCCAGAAGTTATTTGGATACCTTTATTAGTATAGAATGGATGTTTTAGAATTATTACAATGAAATTTTCACAAGCCAATTCTGTCAAGTACACGTACCGAGGACCCGATAACTCGGCGGTACCGACTAAAATACTCCATTAATAACCAAGCACAAACCATTCAATGAGTCGTTCTCGGCCGGACGTACATATCGGTCACATCCTTCATTCCTACACCCACTCCTCACTCCTCGGTCCGCCTCACCTCGGCACTTCCTGCCCTTGTGTTATCTTCGGACATGGCCTTGTTTTACAATCGGGCATTTCCTATTGTGCTAGGGCACGTCCTATTATTCTGTCCTTCATTGTTCTATTTCCACCTTACATCTCTTATTCTAATTTTACTCGTTGTGGACAATGACCACATGTGTTGCATACCTTGTTGTCCCACATTCCTTATTCCACATGTCGCTTCTTAACCTATATAAGTAGGACATGCATGTACATACTTCCTCATTCTGGGTATCGACTAGGCTTAGGCCCTTCTACCTTCTTCTCTTCTGTTAAGTCCTCGACTCAGGCCGGCATCTTCAGCATCCCCCTGAGTATCTGTCTGTTGCAAATACAGTGGCACGCACGGCAAGTAGGGCGCAACGCACGAGTACGTTGAAGCCAACGCCACTACTCTTGGCCTGCAGGACTTGGCCATAGTCCACCCGACCTTTTCGACAACACCCTTCGGCAGTCCCGAAGTCCGTCAGAATCCGGCTCCTGACAAATTCCTTGATTTCAGCAATATTTCTATTTTGACCTCTAAAAATCCACCTGTCAGGCACCGTACATACTGATAGGCCTCGGGAAAGCCGAAGGGGTCGGACGGGTAAAGGCCAAGTCCTGCAGGCTAGAAGTAGTGGCGTTGGCTTCAACGTACTTGTGCGTTGCACCCTACTTGCCATGCGTGCCACTGTATTTGCAACAGACAGATACTCAGGGGGATGCTGAGGATGCCGGCCTGAGTTGAGGACTTAACAGAAAGGAAGAAGGTAGAAGGGCCTAAGCCTAGTCGATACCCAGAATGAAGAAATAAGTACATGCATGTCCTACTTATATAGGTTAAGAAGCGACATGTGGAAGAAGGAATGTGGGACAACAAGGTATGCAGAGCAATGTGGTTGTTGTCCACAGTGAACAAAATTAGAACAAGGAATGCAAAATGGGGATAGAACAATAAAAGGCAATATAATAGGATCGTGACTTGAAATGGAACAATAAGGAGTGGCCGGATATAAAACAATGGGTTCGTGTCCGAGGATAATACAAGGACGGGGAGTCCCGAGGTGAAACGAGCCGAGGAGTGCGGATGGCGAATGTGCCAAGCCGGGACCGGCGCACCAAGTGTTATGCGGGCAACGCGGGCACTTGGTCATGGGTGTAGAGTAATTGCTCGGTCGGCACTGCAGGCAGATGGGTCTCGGTACGTGGACTTGACACCACCCCCCTAAATTTTGTCCTAAAATCTTGAAAAATTGTCAAATGCTTCCTTTTAAGTATGCAAATATGATTCCATAAAAAAATCAACATTTAACAATACATTATCTCACAATTACACTCCGAAACTCTGATTACATGTCATGCCTTGATACCATCAAAGGTATGGTCAGAACTGGCCAAGTCGTGCAGGCCAATCAGGGTGGCTTGGCTTCAACATACTCATGCGTTGCACTGTGCCTCCTGTGCATGCCACTAACTTATAACAGGAAAAGATACTCTAGAGGATGGTGAGGGTGTCAGCCCAAGTAGGGACTTCTGAATGGAAGGAGGAGAGCAGGAAGGCATAAACCTAGTTGATACTCAGACTGCAGAACTATGTACATGCATTCACTACTTATATAGGCTGAGAGGTGGAATGTGGAATAAGGGTGGCATAAGACATGGAGAAAAGAATAAGGTATGATGACCATGTAGAGGTATTGTCCACAGCAATATAGAATAGAACAATATGAGAGTAAGACAATAAAATATGACCAATAATAAATGAGTAAGATTGTAGGAAAGAATAGAACAATAGGGGGTGGCCAAATATAAAACAATAGGACCACAAGTGAGTGGCAATGAATAGTGAAGGTCCCAAGGGTAAAAAGATAAGGGGGAGGACAGGGAGTGGAAGAATGAATAAGAAATAGGATGGTGGGGTAAGGATAATGAACCAGATAATGAACCAAGTATACCGAGCCAAGACCGCTCATTGTGAGGCATGATATGAATAAGGGTCGGTGGGTTGGTACTGCCGAGTAAATAAGACCATGGTATTGTGGTCATGACATTACAGCAACATCATGCCTGGCCAACAATATAAGAAACAGAAGCAATCTACAAACTTATCTGGAGTTTGGAACCAGCCCAAAGCATCTCCAGCCCCTATAGAATCATCTCATAACCCCACTCTGCCCCAACCCTCTGTCCCAAGTCCTGAAGGCAATAGATTTGAATATGAATTAGATGAGGATGATAATGACCTTGAGCTCCTCATCCATTTTGATTCAATGAAAACAAGCTTACAACATGTCAGGATTCAGTGATGCCGAGATATCGGTTAAGTCCTGCAAACCGTTTCGGAGTGGCTAGGCTTCAACGTGCTTGTGCGTGCCACTGATTTGGATAGTGAGAGGAGCCTTGAGAGGATGCCAAGGGCATTGGCTCGAGCAAAGGACTTTAGAAATAGGAAGTGGACAAAGGGGTGCAAATCAATTGATATTCTGAGTGAGGAACTATCTACATACATCCCGCTACTTATATAGTTAAGAAGCAAGATGTGGAACAAGGTGGTGTAAGGAATGGAGACAATAAGATATGAGGTAACCACATGGAGGCATTGTCCACAGTGATCAAAAAATAGAATAAGGAATGTAAGCAGAATTAGAATAATAGAGTATGGCTGAGAATAAGGTAATGAAATGGTGGGCAAGCATAGAACAATAGAGGATGGCCCAAGATAAAACAATGGCAGTGGCCAGGACAATGAGTGGCCGTCATGTTTTTTGGGGGAAACAGGTTAAGGAGTGGATAGGGGGTGAAGGAACAATGAAGAGGGATGGACAAGATGAGTGGTCCATATGATGTACCAGGTGTACCGAGCCGAGGCCATGCGGTAGTGCGAGATGATGTGGGTAAGGGGCGGTTGGTCGGTATTCCTGAGTGAGTCGGTGCTCGGTGTTGCAGGCTTGACACAACATGAGGATAAGCATTACACTGATCTGGATGATGATGAAGATGATGAGGAATTGGAATGGTCAGGGTTTCACTCACTGGATCTAGCCAATGCTATGGGTGCCATGATCAAAGATGATGAACCTAGTGATCTTGACTGGATGCCCTCCAGAATACAGAAGGAGTTATTGAGAAGGGAGAAGATAAAGACAGGTATGGATTTACTTGCTAAAAGAATGTTTGAAGATATTGAAGTTGCAAGCAGAATGACCCAAGGAGTACAAGAAGGGACAATCTGTGATGAGTAAATCAGCCAGGACCCAAAGGGGTTATAAGAAAGCTTTCAGAGACCAGGGAAAGCTCACAAGCTATGGTTTCGAAGCTCCTCATGTATGCAGGTTACACAGTCAAGGTGGATCCAAGTTGAGCGAGAAAATTTCACAGAAGTGTTCAGCTTCTGTGCTTTCAAATACTTCTATGGATCACAATCTTCATTCAGATGGCAAGTTGGATAGGGAAGGTCCTGAGTGTAAAATCTCAGACTTGGGAATTGTTAAGCCTAGGAATCATGACAAAGGAGCTGAGGATTGGGAAGCCAAGTTAGAGGAAGTTGTTAAAGGTCCAAAGGCTCACATTCAAGACTGGGCAACCCTTCAAACTAATATCAAAAAGCATCTCAAAAACCACAGTAAAACTTTGCCACTCTCACAGCTCAACCAACTTATGATCATCTGTAATTTTGCCACCCTTCAACTAAAGGGGCTCAATCAGACTCAAGCAAGCATTCAAATTTCTTGTTAAGTCCACGTGTCAGGCGCTTAGCTAGTACTTCCGAAAGGGTAGTCTGAGTTGGTACGAAGGTCCGTAATGGGGCCGAAGAGTGGAGACGGAAGTCGGACGGACTATGGCAGGGGCGGAAGCACCGGGAACTCAGGGTCGGCCGCGGATTGGTTCAATCCGGTCACTGTAGTATTCAAGGTCGAAGGGACTTGGCTTCAACTTGTGTGTTGTGCCCTCCTCAATTGTCTGTCCCTAATTTCGGAGAGGAGACGGAAGTTTACCGGAGTGAATCAGAAACTAGGTGGACTAAGTTGATATTCGTACTAGCGAACAGTCTAGTCGACTGGGAGACTATATACATGCAACTATCCTTGTACTATCTTTGCCGGTCATAAAACAAGGAAAAAGGGAGTACAAGGGGTCAATATAAAAGAGAGAACAAGGGAGTGAGGTACGCGATGGTCCTGCATGTCGGTTATCAAAGTATTGAGTCTTCGGTCGGAGATGGACTTGGGGATGGTGTCTCGGTCATGACAGGAACGGGAGCGGGAACACGGATTCTCGGTCGGACTTGTCGGGGATAGAGATTACGGAAAACAATCCTTCGTCCTTTCGGTCAGAAAGGTCTCAGAATAGGGGAGGGTGGTTGTGGGGGTTAGTGTGGGTTGTTGAAGGCATGGGCTATAACATTTCTCATCAATGGCATGAAGGTGAAGGGAATTGGTTTGCCTGGCATGTGCATGCACTGGCTCATCATTATCAACTTTTTGAAACACTCCCAGTCAAAAAGCAAAATACTTGCCCCTGGTTACATGATGAATCAGTGAAGAAACTCACTCTTAATTGGCTTACCTCCCAGAAAACTGGTAATGTCACACCACAAAAAATCCAACATGTTCTGAATAACAGATTGTTTGCTGAGCTCAATATTGCTCTCAAATCTCCCATTAGTAAGCGGACTGCTCATCGGTGGTTGATTAAGCTTGGATAGAGACAAACAGTGGTTTGAAAAGGTCTTTATATGGATGGTCATGAGCAAGAAAATATCGTGGATTATTGGAACAAGGTTTTTCTTCCAGCTCTCAAGGAGTTTGAGAAGCGGGTGGAAAAATATGAGAAGTTTGATTTGGATATGGAGGGACAGGAGTCATAAATTCACAAGATTATATCAGAGCTAGAAGAAGGTCAGCAAAGAATCACCAATCAATATCATGATGGGTGCTGCTTTCATGCCAATGATGATGTCAAAACCTGATGGTGAGTTGATTTATTAAATTCAAGGAAATCTGAGAAATTAAATTTTGGCTAGGTTGAGAAAAGGAGAACACATAGAATAAGAAATGTAAGTGTCAGGTCTCGGTACTGCCAATGGTACTGTCCAGACCGGCCAAGTCCTGCAGGCCAGTTGGGGTGGCTTGGCTTCAACATACTCGTGCGTTGCACCCTGCCTCCTGTATGTGCCACTAACTTGTAATGGAAAAGATACTCGGGTGGATTCCAAGGGTGTCAGCCCAAGTAAGGACTTCTGAACAAAGGGAGGAGAGTAGAGAGGCATAACCCTAGTTGATACTCAGACTGAGGAACTATGTACACACATCTACTACTTATATAGGCTGAGAGGTGGAATGTGGAATAAGGGTGGCATAAGACACGGAAAAAAGAATCAGGTATGAAGACCATGTGGAGGTATTGTCCACAGTGATTAGAATAGAATAATGCAAGAGTAAGACAATGAAATATAAGCAGGTGAGATTGTGAGAAAGAATAGAACAATAAGAATGGCTCAGAATAAAACAATAGGGCCACAAGTAAGTGGCAAAGAATAGTAAACGTCCTGAGGGTAAGTGAGTGAGGGGAAGGACAGGGAGTGTAGGAATGATAAAGAATAGGGGGTTGGGGAAAGGATAATAAACCAGGTGATAAACCGGGTGTACTGAACCAAAACCATGCACCATGGGATGATATGAGTAAGGGTTGGTCGGTCAGTACTGCCGAGTAAGTCAGAGCATGGTATGTGGTCGTGACAGTAAGCAAGAATAGAATAATGAGATATGGCCCAGAATAAAATAATGGGAGAGTGGATAAAAATAGAACAATGGAAAGTGGCCGAATATAGAACAATAGGGCCATGACCAAATAATAAATTAATAATAAATGTCCCAAGGGGAAACAGCTAAAGAAAAGTATGGGGAATGAATGAATAATAAAGAATAGAGGGGATGGGGTGGGGAGAATGAACCAAATGATATGCCAAGTATACCGAGCTGAGCCCACATACTAGTGAAGGATGACTTGTCACTGGTGTGTTGGTTTAATTGGTAAGGGTCGTTCAGTTGGTACTATGGAGTGAACTGGAGCTTGGTACCATGGACTTGTGTTATGATGTAAAAGAATAACTGAAGGGAAATGAGCTCTAATAGATTAATGTATCTTGAGTAGGAACACTAGGAACACACAGACTAATAAAAGAACCCCTCAGTGTGTATGGTCAACACTAATTTATAAATGATGACTACCTAACAAAAGAACTACAAGAAATTTAGACTATATTTTACATTGAAATTGTTTTGCTCACCCCCTCAGTGTGTATGGTCAACACTGAGGAGGGAGTGGCACTGCATGTGAATGTGCACAAATACCATGAGCCATGTGATGTCATAACTGACCGCTACTATGAGATTAGAGGATCATATGCATTATTCTTGCCAGAGTTTGAAAAAAGATGGCATGTCGCACAAAATATAATAATACATATTTTGAGGTCACAAAAATTTAAAGAAACAATAGAAGGAAAATAAAGAAGAGATATACCAGTGATTTCCCATAAAAAATGGGAATAGTCAGCAATTTTGTTTTTATTAGGCTTGATTTGCTGGACCGATCCTAACAATAATGTTGTCAAGCTTCGGGTACTGATGGACTTCGGTACTGCTGAGGGGTGTTGTGGAAAGGTCTGGCGGACTATGGCCAAGTCCTGCAGGCCAAGAGTAGTGGTGTTGGCTTCAACGTACTCATGTGTTGTGCCCTACTTGCCGTGCATGCCACTGGTTTTGCAACAGACAGATACTCGTGATGGCAGGGAAGGTCTAATAAGACTGATAACTGACATACAGAGCAACAAGTGCCTTTGGGGCTTGTCAATATGGATGCTAAAGACAAGTATATAATAGAGTAACTACTAACCTTTGGGGCTTGTCAATATAGATGCTAAAGACAAGACCCAAAGGTGTGCAATGGTGTGTCGTTATGGGCACTTATCTAAGTGCCAGAGAACACAAATGCAAAAGAGAAAAGCACAAAAGAGAAAACACAAGTGCAAGAATAAAACACACATGCAGGGGAATAAAATCATGCCCCAACACCCCCCCTGATGAGTTCCCACTGCAATACTCACATACACTTTTCAATCGCCATCAGTTTCCTACACCTCTGTACTTTAACTCGCTCCAATGGCTTGGTGAGTAGATCAGCAGCCATGTCAGTGGTAGGGATGAAGACAGGACTGAGCGTGCCACCTGCCACTTCATCATGAAGCCAGAAGAACCGCAAATCAAGGTGTTTCATCTGACCATGATGTTCAGGGTTTTTGGCAACAGAAACTGGTTGTCAATGCGAAAGGTAGAGGGTGAATCAAATGTATACCCAAGTTCACCAAGGAACTGCCTGAACCAGACCACTTCCTTTCTAGCATGAACAGCAGCAACAAATTCTGCCTCAGTGGTAGAGAGGGCTACGATGGTTTGAAGTTTGCTGGACCAGCTGATTGCACCTATGCCCATTTTGAGGAGATACCCACTGGTAGACTTGCCATTGTCTGGGTTCCCAGCATGGTCAGCATCGGTGTAGCTTTCAAAAAGTTCACCTGATGGTGAGGGTGCATAGACAAGCTGATAATCCATTGTCCCCTTCAGATATCGAAAGAGGTGTTTGACTTCTTTCCAGTATGCCATTCCAGGGTTCTGATTGAACCGGTATAAGACCCCAACATCATAGGAAATGTCAGGGCAAGTTGCAACTGACAGATACATCATGGAGCCAACAGCGGATGCATAGGGAATGTTCTTCATCTCAGCAATCTCCTCAGGAGTTGTAGGGGACATGGAGGATGACAATTTGAGACCTGGGTCTATGGGTGTGGTGACAGGTGCACTGTCTGCAAGGTTGTAACAATCAAGCATGTCAGAGATGTACTGGCACTGTGAGAGGCAGAGACATCGTTGTGAGCGATCCCGAGTGATTTCAATGCCAAGTAGACTGGAAGTAGGGCCAAGATCACGTAGCTTGAACCGCTTTGCAAGTTCTGTCTTCACATGTGATATGGCAGATAGAGATTTGGAAGCAAGGGTGAGATCATCAACAAAGACAGGGACTAGGATTTTGACATTGTCTCTGAGTCAGATATAGATGCTGGTGTCAGACTTGATGCAAGTGAAGCCTAACTGTCAGGACTCGGTACTACCGAGGGTACTGTCGGAACCGGCCAAGTCCTGCAGGCTGGTCAGGGTGGCTTGGCTTCAACGTGCTCGTGTGTTGCACCCTGCCTCCTGTGCATGCCACTAACTTGTAACGAGAACAGATACTCAGGCGAATGCCAAGGATGTTGGCCTGAGTAAGGACTTGTGAACAGAAGGAGGAGAGTAGGGAGGTGTAAGCCTAGTTGATACTCAGACTGGGGAACTATGTACATGTATCAACTACTTATATAGGCTGAGAGGCGGAATGTAGAATAAGGGTGGCATAAGACATGGAAAAAAGGATAAGGTATGAAGACCATGTGGAGGTATAGTCCACAACGATTAGAATAGAATAATGAGAGGGTAAGACAATGAAATATAAGCGGTGAGGCTATGGGAAAGACATAGAACAATAAGAAATGGCCGAGAATAAAACAATAGGGCCGTGAGTGAGTGGCAGGGAATAGTGAACATCCCGTGGGTAAACGAGTGAGGGGGAAAGGAAGGGAGTGTAAGGATGACAAAGAATAGGGGTGGGGGAAGAGGATAATGAACCGGGTGATAAACCGGGTATACCGAACCGAAACCATACACCATGGAATGATGTGAATGGGGGTCAGTTGGTTGGTACTGCCGAGTAAGTCAAAGCATGATGTATGGTCATGACAGTATCCCCCCCCTAGCGGCTGAACCCATGAAGCCGATAGGCAGTGTGAGGTTCGCGGGTAAGAATGAGGGCTGGGGGAGGCGACCGTATTGGAGGGGGCCATGGATAGAGATGGGTGGTGAGGCCCCCTGGATGGAGTGGTGTTTTATCGTGCTTTTTGGCAGCCCATTATGACGGCAGGCTTGTTGTCGGAATTCGGTGGATCGGTTTGGCCGACCTGTCAAGTCCACGTACCGAGACCCATCCGCCGGCAATGCCGACCGAGCAATTACTCTACATCCACGACCAAGTGTCCGCGTTGCCTGCATAACACTTGGTGCGCCGGTCCCGGCTCGGCACATTCGCCATCCGTACTCCTCGGTCCGTTTCACCTCGGGACTCCCCGTCCTTGTATTATCCTCAGACACGACCCCATTGTTTTATATCCGGCCACTCCTTATTGTCCCATTTCGAGTCACGATCCTATTATACTGTCCTTTATTGTTCTATCCCCGTTTTGCATTCCTTGTTCTAATTTTGTTCGTTGTGGACAACAACCACATTGCTCTGCATTCCTTGTTGTCCCACATTCCTTATTCCACCTGTCGCTTCTTAACCTATATAAGTAGGACATGCATGTACATACTTCCTCATTCTGGGTATCGACTAGGCTTAGGCCCTTCTACCTTCTTCTCTTCTGTTAAGTCCTCGACTCAGGCCGGCATCTTCAGCATCCCCCTGAGTATCTGTCTGTTGCAAATACAGTGGCACGCACGGCAAGTAGGGCGCAACGCACGAGTACGTTGAAGCCAACGCCACTACTCTTGGCCTGCAGGACTTGGCCATAGTCCGCCCGACCTTTCGACAACACCCCTTCGGCAGTCCCGAAGTCCGTCAGAATCCGGCTCCTGACACGACCCCAACGTAGGGTAGTGACCATGTGTAAGTGGTTAGGCAGGGCCGACGAGTGGATGGCCGGCAACATGTCTCAACCCGGTTTTCAAGAAGGTTGGTGAGAGGGTAAAGTAGGGTGGAGGGAAAATGGGATAGAAGAGAAGAGAGTATGTTTCGGGAAAGAAGAAAGAAGAAAGAAAAAAAGGGGAATAAGGAAAAATATAGTAGATGAAGAGAGGAAGGGAAACGGTGGGGAAAAGGAGGCATGATGGGGGGGGGTTTAGTCAGGTTCTAAAGGCTACGGGCCTGGTTTATTGGGGTAGGCAAGGTGGAACTCTGATACGATCTTGGGAGTGTGATTGAGTTCAGTTGCTACCAACAAAGACATTTCATCTTCAGTGCCTTTGTAACCAGTCCAGCGGACAAGGTAGAGCAGGGGGCAAGGCCTGTGTCTTCTGTCGAGCTTTGAGTCAAGGATCGCGGCAATTTCGTACTCGATATCTCCGTCGATTTCAACAGGGGGGGGTGGAGGCTGAACATGATCGGGTATGGTATTGGGGGTAGAAGGTTTGAGCATTGAAACATGGAAGACTGGGTGTACTGCCTGCATAGAGTGGGGTAAATGGAGGGTATAGGAATGGGTGCCAATGCGTGCTATTACTTCAAAGGGGCCGAGATACTTCTCCGCTAGTTTCTTGGAGGGTCGAGTGGTTTGGAAGAATTGGGCTTTGACGAACACTGAAGTTCCGATGGGAAACTTGGGAGAGGTGAGTCTGCAGGAGTCTGCCGAGGCTTGATATTGTGATTGGGCCTGACTAATTTGTTTTTTTAGGGTTTTATTGAGTTGATCGAGATCTACAGCAAATTCGCATGCTCGAGAGGAGGCGAGGTCATGCTCAGGGTGTACGGTGAGGTTTGGGTGATGTCCCTTATTGGCGAAGAAGGGAGAGATGCCCGTGGTGGTATTTGGAGCATTATTGTATGCAAATTTGGCTAGCGGCAACAGTTCAGACCAATTGTCCTGTTGGTAATTGCAGTAGACTCGAAGGTACTGTTCCAGTGTCTGGTTTACTCGTTTGGTCTGGCCGTCGGCTTCCAGATGGTAGCCTGAGGTAAAGTGTAGGCACATGTCTAGGGCTTTTCCAAGGGACCTGAAGAAGTGAGAGATGAATTTGCTTCCATGGTCAGATGTTACATGGTTTGGTACACCATGCTTGGAGAAGACGTGAAGCACAAACAGTTTGGCGAAATCAGCAGAAGTGATGGTATCGACTGTAGGGATGAAGATGCTTTGCTTGGTGAGTCTGCAAACTATCACTAGTATCGATGTGAAACCGGAGGACTGAGGGAGTTGCTCAATAAAGTCCATGGATATGGAGTTCCATGGTCGTTCAGGAATAGGGAGTTGTTTTAGGAAGCCGTAGGGTTTGTGACGCTGCGATTTCGAACACATACATGTAGTGCAAGATTTGCAGAAGTTGATGACCAAGGAGCGCAGGCCTGGCCAGATGTATTTGCGGTGGATGAGGGCTAGTGTTTTGTTTTGACCGAAATGTCCTGAGAGGACATGGTCGTGCTTGTATTGTAGGACGCGTAATCTGAGGTTGTTGGCGTCGGGGACGTAGATCCGGTTGTCTAACCGAAGGAACCCGTCCAGGGTTTGTGTCCTTCTTGGGTTTGGTACTTTGGGGGTGCCGAGGTGGGGTACTGCCATTGGATCAGTCAGGAGGGCTGTACATATGTTGGAATGGAGTTTTTCGGAGTCCATGATGGTGCTTGCTCGTAATGTCGGGATGATAAGTTGCGTGGCCCGAAGGGATTCTACCAATTGAGTGGTCATAAAGATTGGTCGGAGGTTTTGGGGGTTGATGGTGCCATAGTTGTTACCCCCCTCTTTAGGGTAGACATCCCATCGTCTAGTTAAGGCGTCGGGTTTTGTACCGAGTTTGCCGGGGCGGAAACGGATGGTGATGTTAAATTGGCAGAGGTATTCGGACCACCGAGCCTGTCTTCGTGTCAGGACTTTAGTGGTGGAAAAGTATTCAAGGTTTTTGTGGTCGGTGATGACATCTACAGGGTTGGCAGAGCCTTCCAGGTAGTGCCTCCATCACTTGAACGCTTCACAAATTGCTAAAAGTTCCTTGTCATGAACATCATAGTTTAGCTCGGGAGCAGTAAAGGTACGAGAATGAAAAGCAACGGGATGAATCTCGCCTTCGGGACTGATAACAGAAAGGATTGCCGCAAGGGCATAGTCTGAAGCATCGGTTTCCACGACCAGGGGTAGGTCGGGTTCCCAGTGATGCAGGATGGGTGCCAAAGTGAAGGCCGTTTTGAGCAGGTCGAAAGACTTTTGACAGTCTTCGGTCCAAGCCCATGTCATGCCTTTACATGTCAGCTGGGTAAGGGGTACGGTTATGTCTGTATAGTTAAATATGAAGCGATGGTAGAAATTGGCAAAACCTAGAAAGGACTGGATGTCCTTGACCTTTCGTGGTTCAGGCCACTCGCGGATGGTTTTGACTTTGTCATCGGACATGGTGAGTCCGTCGGTACATAGGATGTAGCCAAGGAATTCAACCGTGTCTTTGTGCCATTCACATTTGCTGGCTTTGACAAATAAGCCATTTTTTCTGAGTCGGCAGAGCACCTCTCAGATATGTTCTCGGTGCTCCTCGAGTGAGTCTGAATAAATCAGTATGTCGGCTATATAGTCGACAGCACAATGGTCTATTAGATTACCGAGAATGTCATTTATAAACCTCTGAAAAGCCGCAGGGGCATTGGAGAGGCCGAACGGCATGACTAGCCATTTGTAGGACCCATACCGGGTCTTGAAGGCAGTCTTCCATTCTTCTCCTTCGGCAATTCAGATCAGGTGGTACCTGTGCCAAAGGTCAATCTTTGTATAGATTCGAGCTTTTCGGGGGGCATCTAATAGGTCAGTGATTAGAGGGAGAGGGTACCGGTCCTTCTTAGTCACTTTGTTTAGTGCTTGGAAATCAACACATAGCCAAAGGGAGCCATCTTTCTTTCAGACAAACAGGATTGGCACCCCATGCGGGGAATGGGAGGCCCTGATGAACCCCATGTTCAGGTGTTCATCAAGGAACTCGCGCAGGGTTTCTAGTTTTGACTGTGATAACAAGTAGAGGGGTGGATGAGGCATCTTGGCGCCATCTTCCAGGGTGATTTTCAGATCGTAGGGTCGATGGGGTCCTAGAGTGTCAGCTTTTGCTTTGCTGAAAACATCAGCAAATTCATGATACTCTTTGGGGACATTTTCAAGGTCGACCAGATCGGGGGGAGCAGACGGAATGGATGGGGCCTTGGCCGATCGTGCCGAGACAGCATCGATGGCCGAAAGGTCCAGATGGAAAACCTGCAAGCCTTCTAGTTTGCAGGCTCGTGCAAAGGCGGCTGCATTGACTAGGGCAATTCGTGGGGCTTCTAATTTTGGAGAGGATCCTGGTTGAGGCCGTGGAGCAGCGGCAGATGCCGGCAGAACCGACGGCCTTGGGACGTACCTAGAGTCATTAGCGGTTTTTCGGAACTTAAGACTGCCCAATACCCAATCAATCAACGGATTGTAGCGGGTGAGCCAGTTGTGACCGAGTACTACCGACACAGACACATCTAGTGACATGACATACATATGGATGGACTGTAGTTGTCCTGTTGGAAAGTTGACTGGTAGTTCTACAGATTCGGTAATAACTGCATTAGTAGTGCCATCAAATAGTTTAAGGGGAATCGAATCCACGGAGGTGGTGGGGATCTTATTTTCCCGAACATAGGAAGATTCTATGAAGCAGTGAGTAGAACCTGAATCGATCAGACATTGAAGAGGGGTCGCCTAGGAACTCAGTATCAGAATAGAAGATAGAGGGATTACCAAAGAATTAGGATTAAGAAGGGCAGAGACATTAAGCTTAACCTCAGTTCCAGCACCTGCCGACTCTTCTGGCTCAGTCACCTCCATGGATTCCTCAGCTTTGGTGTCTGGGGTGTTAGTCACCTTGCAGGTGGTAGATCTAGATTGTAGGGTCATAATCGTTAAGCAGTAAGGGCACAGGAGGTAGTGTCAGTCTGAGTATACTGTCAGGACTCGGTACTACCGAGGGTACTGTCGGAACCGGCCAAGTCCTGTAGGCGGGTCAGGGTGGCTTGGCTTCAATGTGCTCGTGCGTTGTGCCCTGCCTCCTGTGCGTGCCACTAACTTGTAACGAGAACAGATACTCAGGCGAATGCCGAGGATGTCGGCCTGAGTAAGGACTTCTGAACAGAAGGAGGAGAGTAGGGAGGCGTAAGCCTAGTTGATACTCAGACTGGGGAACTATGTACACGTATCAACTACTTATATAGGCTGAGAGGTGGAATGTAGAATAAGGGTGTTATAAGACATGGAAAAAGGAATAAGGTATGAAGACCATGTGGAGGTATAGTCCACAATGATTAGAATAGAATAATGAGAGGGTAAGACAATGAAATATAAGCGGTGAGGTTATGGGAAAGACATAGAACAATAAGAATTGGCCGAGAATAAAACAATAGGGCCGTGAGTGAGTGGCAGGGAATAGTGAAAATCCCGTGGGTAAACAAGTGAGGGGGAAAGTAAGGGAGTGTAAGGATGACAAAGAATAGGGGTGGGGGAAGAGGATAATGAACCGGGTGATAAACTGGGTGTACCGAACCGAAACCATATGCCGTGGAATGATGTGAATGGGGGTCAGTTGGTCGGTACTGCCGAGTAAGTCAAAGCACGATATATGGTTGTGACACTAACTCATGTAAGACCGTATCCAGCTTCTTGTTCCACACTCTGGGGAACTGTTTGAGTCCATAGAGCACCTTGAGAAGTCTCCACACATGATCTGGTCCACCCTGGTGAAAACCCTCAGGTTGCTAAAGATAGACCTCTGTGTCAATTTCACCATTCAGGAAAGCGCTGGAAATGTCCAGGGATTCAAGTTCCAGGTCCTCAATGGCAGCAATTGCCAGAATGGCACGAAGTGCAGCGAACTTGGCAGTAGGTGCAAATGTCTCTGTGTAATCAAGTCCAGGACGCTGACTGTAGCCCTTGGCTACAAGACGAGCCTTGTAACACTTAATGGAACCATCAAGATAATGTTTGACCTTGAACACCCAACAAGAGCCAACAGCTTTACGACCAGCAGGGAGCTTGAACAGTTCCCAAGTGCCATTTGTCACCAATGCCTGAATCTCCTCCATAACAGCATCAAGGTAAAGCTGACCATCAGGATGCTTCAATGCCTCTGCAAGTGTCCTGGGCTCCATCCCACTGACTTTGAAGACATACTCCATGGCAGCAGCAGGAGATAGCAACTCATCTGGATGACATGACACAGAAATAAGACCAGCTACCTCTTCAACAAGCTCATCCTCGTCCTCATCATTGGACTCAGGAGAGACATTGCGATGAATTTTGTCATGATCAATCTTCCACCACTCTCTGGGAGGGTGACGGATACGAGTGCTGCGATGCAAAGGAGGGAGATCAGGGACTGGTGCAGGAGGAGGCAATGGGTTTGGTGCAGGGATTGGTTCAGGAGGAGGAGGTTGGTTGTAAGTTGTACCCACTTCTGGCATATCTTCTGAGACATCAATAAACTGTGCAGGAGTTGGAGTAGGATGCAAACGAGGTGAAGGGGAAGATTCAGGGAAGATTGTCAAGCCCCTGATACCAAGCTCCGGTTCACTCGGTAGTACCGACCAAACAACCCTTGCCTTTCAGTCCCACACACCAGTGACAAGTCATCCCTCGCCAGTACATGGTCTCAGTCCGGTACATTTGGCTCATCATTTGGTTCACTTTCCTCAACCTGTCCCCTCTATCCTTTGTCATTCCTTTATTCCCCTTCTTTCCCTGTCCTTCCCCTTGCCTGTTTACCCTCAGGACATTCACTCTTTGTTGCCACTCGGCAGTGGCCCTATTGTTTTATGTTTTGGCCACTCCCATTGTTCTATTCTCACTCACTCTTTTTTCCCCGGCCATACTTTATTGTTCTATTATTGTCCACATTCCTTGTTCTATTCCTGATCATTGAGGACAATACCTCCACATGTTTCTTCATACCTTATTGTTCTCCATTCCTTGTGCCACTCTGTTCCACATCTCACTTATTAGCCTATATAAGTAGCCAATGCATGTAGATGGTTCTTTGTTCTGGAAATCAACTAGGTTTATGCCTTCTTGTCCTCCCTCCTCCTGTCCCAAGTCCTTTACCTGGGCCAACATTCTTGGCACTCTCCCAGGTATCCCTCTGTCCCAAATCGGTGGCACGCATGGGAAGTAGGGCGCAACGCACGAGCACGTTGAAGCCATGCCACTATTCCCAGCCTGCAGGACTTGGCCACTCCTCGGCAATCCCGGGGCCTGACAAAGATACACTCATCAAATTCAGCATCATTGCTGATTAGAGTCTTGCGTTGTAGAGTTGCTCTAGGTAATTAATACCTAAAAGCCTGCACACACCGGTCCTTTTCTCTGGTGGGATCTGGCGCAGTCGTTCGACACAGCTGGAATAGGTTCTGTGACTCAGCAATGTATGAACGAAAATAGAATGTGAACGAAATATGGTGTGATGTGACAGGGATGTGACCTTGATGAGACGCGAATGTGTCATGCTGACTAAGACTTGGACTTTGACTTTGGGACTTGAATACAATAGTCTAGACATTTCTAGACTAGTCTTGATGTTTCTAGACTAGTCTTGATGTTTCTAGACTAGTCTTGATGTTTCTAGACTAGTCTTGATGTTTCTAGACTAGTCTTGATGTTTCTAGACTAGTCTTGATGTTTCTACACTAGTCTTGACATTTCTAGACTAGTCTTGACGTTTCTAGACTAGTCTTGACGTTTCTAGACTAGTCTTGACGTTTCTAGACTAGTCTTGACGTTTCTAGACTAGTCTTGACGTTTCTAGACTAGTCTT
>QLPG01007378.1:0-16202 GCA_003314385.1 Gomphus sp. MG54 | reverse complement strand
TCTGACTCCTGACAGAACCCCACTGGACCAGCAATCTGGAGCTTTTTATTAATGAGTTACAGATCAACTTTGGCTCTTGGGACAAGAGAGCCGATGCTGAGATGGCCCTCAAAAAGCTAACTATGTAAGACAACCACAAAGCCACTAGGTTTTTTGTGGAATTTTACAGGCTCATGGCTTTTGTCGACTATAATGACAATGCTCTCCTCCACAAGCCATACATGGCACTGCCAAAGTGCATCAAAGATGGCCTCATCCAGTTTGACAAACCCTGTACACTCAATGAACTTTGAAATCATGTTCAAAGGATTGACATGAGGTATTGGGAACAAAAGGCTGAACAGTCTGCAGAGGGTAGTAATGAGCCAAAGAAAGATATAAGATCGGACAAGCCTGGCAACAGATCCACCCCAGACAACTGCCAGCAGCATAACAGCAATGATAACGGCAGCAAGGACACATCTAAGAACAAAGACAGGAAAACGTCCCAGCCAAACCCCTCTGAGTATACTAAGACCCTCATCAAGGATGGCAAACTTCTCCCAACCGAACAACAAAGACACATGGACAACAACCTGTGGCTACTCTGTGCTGCCAGTAATCACAAAGTTGCCAAATACCCCAAGGCAACCAAAGCCCATGTGACCACCACTCCCAACTCCATCTCACAGGCATCTGATGCCTCAGATGTCAATGCTGAGAATTCAGCAATGGCGACCGAAGACTAGTCTGCTATCCGATAGCCTCTGAGCACACCAAGAGTTGCATTGACTCTGCAGATGCTAGTAGTGAGGTTTAGATCAATGCTCCTATGTCTCCATATTTTCCTTTAATTTTCTGTCATCTGATTGGGTACCGGACATTCTCAGCAATCCACCTTGATGCTTGATCGTATCAGCATCCGTTCATAGTTACCATTTTATTTTATTAGAATTACTGAATACATAGACATGTCACTAGATCATCCATTAGGACAAACTCAGTCCACCATCCATCTGTCATATCACTAGATCCATTGGTCGGCAATATTCGGTCACAACTCGCTCACCCACTATAATCCATTGATTAACGGGGTATTGGTGTCACGACCAAACATTGTGCTTTGACTTACTCGGCAGTACCAACTGACTGACCCTTACTCATATCATTCCATGGTGCATGGTTTCAGTTTAGTACACCCGGTTCATTACCTGGTTCATTATCCTTTTCCCCAACCCCTATTCTTTATCATCCCTATGCACCCTGTCCTTCCCCCCACTCGCTTACCCTTGGGATGTTCACTATTCTCTGCCACTTACTCGTGGCCCTATTGTTTTATTCTCAGCCATTCCTTATTGTTCCATTCTTTCCCACAATCTCACCTGCTTATATTTCATTCTCTTACTCTCACATTATTCTATTCTAATCGCTATAGACAATACCTCCACATGGTCTTCATACCTTATTCTTTTTTCCATATCTTATGCCACCCTTATTCCACATCCTGCCTCTCAGCCTATATAAGTAGTAGATGCATGTACATAGTTCCTCAGTCTGAGTATCAACTAGGTTTACACCTCTCTACTCTCCTCCTTCTGTTCAGAAGTCCTTACTTGGGCCGACACCCTCGGCATCTGCCCAAGTATCTTTCCATTATAAGTTAGTGGCATGCACAGGAGGCAGGGTGCAACACATGAATACGTTGAAGCCAGGCCACCCCAACTGGCCTGCAGGACTTGGCCGGTTCCAACAAGCACCATCGGCAGTACCGAGACCTGACAATTGGGCAGTATTATGTTCCATTACACCACTAACACCTTTAGATGCATCCCATTGGCCTAAGTTCAGTTGGCAATTGCCACTGTCCCAAAAAGCCTCACCCAGGATCCTGTTCCATTTCTGGAAGCTCTGTTAACAGCCCTAGTCAATACAACTGCCTTCGGGCATGCTGGTATACTAAAATGGCTTGCAAGCTTTGTAGTTGGGAACTCTCGGTCAGCGACACCATTTGGCACGTTTGGCCAAAGTCCCTTCCATCCGTCTCCATCCATTTTGTTTGAGCTGTCTCGCATAATTGCATTTTATACTCTCACAAACCCTTTTTTTTGTTCTTCTTGGCTAGAAGCTGACACCTTTTGTAGATGATGAGACATCTACCTAAAAATGAGGGGTAGTAACTAGCTAGATATATCTCAAACTATGCAATCTCCCCTCCCGAAGACACCCCTCCTCTGAAAGAACCCCTTCTATCTACCAAACATCCCTCCCAACCTTAATTCCTACCCATCCTGCCCCTACATCATCCTGACACTCCATTCCTGACCCCATCACCACACCTGCCTCTAAATACACCCCTCTCAATCCACCATCAACCCCTTGTTCCTTCCATTTATCATGACCAGATCTACTGAAGAAAACTGGCATGATCACCTGTTCCTTTCTTCTTACATGCCTTACCCCTCCAGTCAATATATATTTATATATATCAATTATATTTTTATCCCTAGTCATCTTTTAAAGTTTCATCCACTGCCATCCCTTCATCCCTTTCTTCATCCCCCTCACCCTCATGATCTTTCAACTGATCCTCCATTGAACTCTCATTCCTACACAACTCTCCTGGTACTCCTGAATTCCGGCACTGGTCCTCATTCTACCCCACCATGGTGCGACCCAAAAAGCGTACCCCTTCCACCAAGTGAAGGAGCAATTGATTTGTCCTTGCTGACTCTTAGAGCAGGTCTTCCCAGATCTCAGCAGACTATTGGGATCCCAAACCTTCAGGTGCTAGTACTTCCACCATTATCTCCCATCTACTTAGCTGAATAGCTGCCAGCCACCTGGTTGGTCACATTGTAACAGCCCTCAGCGGCCTCTTCATCAGCCATTGTTCCATTTCTGTTTCCTCCCACTCACTCTTCTCTTCCTCACTTTCACTCTCCGACTCCGCCTCTTCCCAACTCCTCACCTTGTACTGCCAAGGTGCTGCCAGGCTGCATTTGACTCAACACACATTGCAGCACCCGCAAGCTGCCGCTACGTTCCTCACTGAGCAAACTTCTCCGCACTCCTTGCAATGATCACAAGGAGGACAAAGGGAGGGTGACCACTCCTAGGCTGGCTTTCCTGTGAACTAAGAAAAAAAAAAAAAAACAAGATAAAGTGCCCTTCATATACCTTGGCCCTTCTAGGCCTACCTCCCCTACTCGACCCCGCTTCCACATCCATACCCCTCTTACGTGTCATTCTCGTTGGCACTCCCAGATCTTCAGGATCCCTGAGAGCCTCGACACTCCTATTTTCAAGTATCTTACTCTGCCCCTCCATACCCTGGGTAACCCCCTCATCATCCTTCTTGTTGAGAGTCTGAGTTCCTGCCTGCTGAGCCCAAAAAGCATGTCTCTCCTCAGCTGCCTGAGCAGCTTCCCGGGCCAGACAAGATATTTCTGTGACTCTGGCTGCCATCTCAGATGCGTCTTTAGCAACTTGCCTTCTCCACCTCTATTCTCACCTTTTTGGCAGCTTCCTCATCTGCCTTCCTTTGGGCCTCTACAGCCTCTCTCGCTGCCTGCTCTGCACTTGCTCCCATTGATGCTGTTGTTCAAGCCAATTTTGCTTGAGTTGCTCTCTCTTATCGTTGGTTATGGTGCCCATTTTTTCAATTTGTAGATCATTTGATAGGAGTGTGATATGGTGTTTTGATGGAGAGCCTGGGAACTTCCCCAAACAAATCTGTGACATCACACTGATTCCCGGAACTCTATTTTAAGACTCTGCCTATCAGCTTCATGGGTTCAGCTACTAGAGGAGGGATACTGTCAAGTCCACAATACCGAGTCCTGGTTCACTTGGTAATACTGACCAACCGACCCTCACGCACATCACTCCTTACCATTATACAGTCTTGGTTTGGCATGCCCAGTGCATTCCCTGGACCACCCCTCTCACCCCATCACCTCTATCCCCTTCTAATCTCTAATTTCCCGATGATTCCCTCACCTGTTTCCCTCAGAAACACTTATTATTCCTTTACTTATTCGGTTGTGGCCCTATTGTTTTATCTTTGGCCATTCCTTTATTGTTCTATTCTCATCCACTCCCTTATTATCTTAGTCTCAGCCATCTTTCATTATTTTATTCTCACTTACATTTTGTATTCTATTCTTGACCACTGTTGTCAGGTCTTGGTACTGCCGATGGTGCTTGTCGGAACCAGCCAAGTCCTGCAGGCTAGTCAGGGTGGCTTAGCTTCAACATACTCGTGCGTTGCACCCTGCCTCCTATGCATGCCACTAACTTGTAATGGAAAGATACTTCGGCGGATGCCGAGGGTGTTGGCCCAAGTAAGGACTTCTGAACAGAAGGAGGAGAGTAGAGAGGTGTAAACCTAGTTGATACTCAGACTGAGGAACTATGTACATGCATCTACTACTTATATAGGCTGAGAGGCAGAATGTGGAATAAGGGTGGCATAAGACATGGAAAAAAGAATAAGGTATGAAGACCATGTGGAGGTATTGTCTACAGCGATTAGAATAGAATAATGTGAGAGTAAGATAATGAAATATAAGCAGGTGAGATTGTGGGAAAGAATGGAACAATAAGGAATGGCTGAGAATAAAACAATAGGGCTGCGAGTAAGTGGCAGAGAATAGTGAACATCCCGAGGGTAAGCGAGTGGGGGGAAGGACAGGGAGTATAGGGATGATAAAGAATAGGGATTGGGGAAAAGGATAATGAACCAGGTAATGAACCGGGTGTACCAAATCAAAACCGTGTACCATGGAATGATATGAGTAAGGGTTGGTTGGTCAGTACTGCCGAGTAAGTCAAAGCATGATGTGTGGTCATGACAACTGTGGACAATACCATAACATGATCCTTCATACCTTATTGTTCTTCATTCCTTACACCACCCCGTTCCACATCTTGCTTCTTAACCTATATAAGTAGCAGATGTATCTAGACAATTCCTCACTCTGAATATCAACTTGGTTCACACCCCTTCATCTGCCTTCCCCTGTCTCAAGTCCTTCCCTCAAGCTGACACCCTTGGCATCCTTATGAGCCTCTCTCCTGTCTAAATCAGTGGCACACATGGAACAGCAGGGTGCAATGCATGGGCACATTAAGCCTAGCCACCCCAAACAGTCTACAGGACTTGACCGATCTCTTGGCTGTACCGAGTTGTGACAATGACTGATCATAAAACAATAAGAATGTGACTGAAAATAAGACAATACAATGTGACTGAATATAAAACAATAGGGTCATGACTGAGAATAAAACAATAGAAATATACCAAGATAAAACAGGTTGGGGAATAGAAGAATAAATGGGTTGGGAATAATGGATGATGAATAGGAGAAAATATGAATGATAAATGTACTGAGCTGAGACTGATGTACTAAGTGATTTGTAATGACTTGGTCACCTGTGTATGGAATTAAATGTTTAGCATTTGGTCAGTACTGCTAAGTAAACTGGTGCTCAGTAGCATGTACTCAACAAGGTACACTAAAACTATACCTACCAGACTTATTATTGCAGATGGTAAAAAGTTCAGCTTTGCTCAAATACATGCTCCTCTTCCTCCATACAAATGGCATGAGTTCTTGTTTCTATGTTTATACAATCAAGAATTCCAATTCTCACAGTTTCCACTGCCTTCTGGGCTTATTTGCAAGTAAGTACAGCTGCCAAGATCACAACTCAAGCCAAAGCACAACAGCAACCATAAGTCAAGTAGAGAGGCTTGCTTATACATACCAGCTCTGTGTTATTCAGTGTTGTAGTAAATTAAGGAATAATCTTGTGTCTTACTGTTACCCCAAACCCCTGATGTACATACAATTGCTCCACTGAACATTCAAACCTCATTCCCACAACTCACCCTCACTCTTCTGTGATTACCTTACCTTTTCCACATGCATGTCAACACGGTAAATCCCTTGACTCGATGTTTGGATGGTTTATTAGACACAACCAACAATTTCTGGGAGCAATCACTTCAGAATCTGCTTTTCAAGATGAAGTACATGCACAGCTTATTAAGCCCCTGATATAACATTATGGGCATGTAAGTCTTCTTTATAAATAGAATGTGGACTGAAACTTAATTACAGACTTTGCTACAGGACTTTCTGTTTTAAACCCTAAGAAGTGTGACAAAACTTTGGTGTGAACCAAGGCATGTCAAGTTCTCAGACAAGATAGAGGAGGATATTAAAATACACCTGCATGGGCTATTTTAATGGAGATCCCAATTAAAAAATTATACTCTGACAATTCATGTATTCTGTTATTGGAAGAGTATTACAATATAGATTTAATGTAGATTTAATGAGATCTCATATAGCCATGCAAAATGTTCTTATTGATTCTGATCCAGGTCATTTGTCCAAAACAGATTTATAGAACATCTGGAAATAATCCTAGGCAAGAGTAGAATAATAGTTCACATATATAAAGTATTATTCCTACATGTAATTGACAAGGTACCTGCCAAGGCCTCCTCAAAACAATTCTTTTTGGACATCAACCTGGTGTCAAGTACACGTACCGAGGACCCTATAACTCGGCTGTACCGACTAAAATACTCCATTAATAACCAAGCACGAACCATTCAATGAGTCGTTCTCGGCCGGACGTACATATCGGTCACATCCCTCATTCCTACGCCCACTCCTCACTCCTCGGACCACCTCACCTCGGCACTTCCTGCCCTTGTGTTATCTTCGGTCATGGCCTTGTTTTACAATCGGGCACTTCCTATTGTGCTAGGGCATGTCCTATTATTCTGTCCTTCATTGTTGTGTTTCCACCTTACATCTCTTATTCTAATTTTACTCATTGTGGACAATAACCACATGCGTTGCATACCTTGTTGTCCCACATTCCTTATTCCACATGTCGCTTCTTAACCTATATAAGTAGGACATGCATGTACATACTTCCTCATTCTGGGTATCGACTAGGCTTAGGCCCTTTCTACCTTCTTCTCTTCTGTTAAGTCCTCGACTCAGGCCGGCATCTTCAGCATCCCCCTGAGTATCTGTCTGTTGCAAATACAGTGGCACGCACGGCAAGTAGGGCGCAACGCACGAGTACGTTGAAGCCAACACCACTACTCTTGGCCTGCAGGACTTGGCCATAGTCCGCCCAACCTTTTCGACAACACCCTTCGGCAGTACCGAGGCCCGTCAGAATCCGGCTCCTGACACCTGGACAGGCATCCACTTGCCATCATCTTGTCGGAGAACTTGATTAGGATTTCTTTACACCAAAATTTTGTCATGGTTCTCAGGTTACCTCTTTTACAGTTCCAAAACAGAGGTCACTGTATCACCATTATAGTCACTTAACAAATAAAAGAAATATAATATTCCCATGACTGGTACTCTTGTGACTGGTCATGTCATAAAATATTAATATTATGTAATTCATGCTTCTGGACTGACCTTTTATGTAATTATGATTATATAAGTCCAGGAATTTGTTGTACATTATAGACTGAGAACTTGTGCTAGGAGTTTGGAGCCATTTTCATAGATTTAGATAAGTGGCTCCATAGTTGTTGTACATTGTAGGTCCACACATTGAGAGGAGAAAATATAGATGCTTTTATAATTATCCATAGGCTCAATCTCCTTGATAATTAAGAGTTAATTACTGGAGGTAATTCACTCTTAATTGGCTAACTGAAAACATTATGATATTTTTATTGCCAAGATATGGCTGATTTAAGTGGAAATTTTCCTTAGGAGAGTTTTAGATTCTGCAGACTGATTCGGCTCAGAAAAATGACTAGAACAATTAGACTATGTCCACACACAAGTGTCTAAGCCACATACAAGTCACTTGGTATGCTGGTCTTGGCTTGGGACATCCACCATCCACATTTCCCATCCCCACCCCTCATCCACTCTGCCTCATTCACCATCCATTGATCCTACCTTCCTCTTCGACTCATCTTACCTTGGACATCTGACTATTTTTTTATCCTCGGTCATGACCCATTGTTTTATAGCCAGGCACTCCCTATTGTTCTATCCTTGACTACATTCCCATTATTCTATTTTCAATTGTTCTATCTACACGGAAAGTAGGGCACAATACACAAGTATGTTGAAGCCAAAGTCACTACTTTCGTCATGCAGGACTTGACTGCTCCCCACCCATATCCTTGGCATTACCAAGGCCTGACAAGAGGCTAGCAGATGGCAGGCTAATTTTTGGTCACCATTGCTGAGTCCTCAGCATTGACATCTGAGGCATCAGTTGCCTGGGGCATGGAATCGGGAGTGGTAGTTTCACAGGCCTTGGTTGCCTTTGGGGCATTTGGCAACTTTGTGATTACTGGTGGCACAGAGGAAACACAGGTTGTTGTCCATGCATCTTTGTTGTTTGGTCAGGAGGAGCTTGCCATCCTTGCCGAGGGTCTTAGTGTACTCAGGTAGACTGGGCTGAGGAGTTTTACCATCCTTGCTCTTAGATGTATCCTTGTTTCTGCTGTTATCATTGCTGTTAGTTTACTAGCAGTTGTCTGGGGTGGATCTGTTGCAGGCTTGTCTGATTTTATATCTTTCTTTGGTTCATTACTGCCCTCCACAGACTGCTCAGCCTTTTGTTCCCAATATCTCATGTTGATCCTTTAAACAAGGTTTCAAAATTCATCAAGTGTGTGAGGTTTGTCGAAGTGGATGAGGCTGTCTTTGATGCATTTCAGCAGTGCCATGTATGCCTTTCAGAGGAGAGTGTTGTCATTGTAGTCGACAAGAGCTGTGAGCCTGTAAAATTCTACAAAAAAATAGTAGCCTTGTGATTGTCCTGTATGGTTAGATTGTTGAGAGCTATGTCAGCATCAGCTCATTCGTCGCATGAGCTGAAAGTGATCTGTAACTCATTGATAAATAGTCCCAAATCACTTGTTCAGTGAGGTTCTATGTTTGGATTGCCAGTCAGGTATGGCTTGAAACATTCTAGAGCTGTTCCCTTTAGATAGGAGACCATGTAGTTGACATTTTGTCTATTGTTGGGAATTGAGTTGGGATGGGTATGGAAATTCATCCTGCAAATAAAAATAAAGTCTTTTAACTTCTTTGGCTTGGTCCCATTGAAGGGTTCTGATTCTCGAATCCTGGCAGCTTGACCATCTTGCCAATGATGTTGGGCAGTTCTGCCAAGTTTGAGGATGGCATTTAAAAGTCATTATTGTTGGCCAGGTTTATGGGGCCCTGGCTCGGGGAGCTTGCCAGGCTTGTGGTGGTATGGCCATGGGCTGAGGGGGTGCGGCTACAGATTGAGGTGGCATGGCAACAGGCTGAGCTTGTATAGCCATGGGTTGAGGAATGGCTACAGGGGTGAAAGGGGGTTCAGGCATGTCTGCCTAACGATTATGTTGAGGCTGGTCCTCTGTGTCAGCATCTGCATCATAGTATACCAAGCAGAGTTCATCTTCTACAAAATAATATTCCTGATTGCCATTATTGTTGTCTATGTATTCAATGTCATTGTCGACTACCTCTTCAATGTATGCCTCTTGCTTGAAGGGGGAGGCGAGGTGCTGTAGTTCAATTGCTGGTGAGGTGTAACCAATAAGAAGGGGTGGTGTAATGACCCATGCCACCAATAAACCCCCACAACCACCCACACCATTTCTGAAACCTTTCCGACCATCCCAAGCCTGAATAACCACTTTCTGGATTCCAAAATACCAACCTGAGGCTCTGCGCCTCCGAGCCTCTGACGATTCCAAAGCCAAGGTTCTGCTCCTTCAATAAATGATGTGCAGGATCATCACGTACCTCACTCCCTTGTTTTTTGTTCTATATTGCCTCTTGTACTCTCTTCCCCCCCTTGTCTTTACTTGGCAAAAGATAGTACAACACTAGATACATGTATATAAGTCACCAGTCAACTGGACTATTTGTCTGTATGAATATCAACTAATTTCTGTGTCGTAGTTTCCGATTAAGTTCCGGTAAACTTTCCAACTTTCTGAAATTAGGGACAGATGATCAAGGAGGGCACAACATATAAGTTGAAGCCAAATCCCTGCAACTTCAAACCACTTGACCACCCTATACCATGAACAGTCTAGACCCCTCCAGCACTTCCTGACCTTCTGCCCCTTTCCAATTCCAACCGTGAACCTGAGACCTCTAGTCCCCCTATTCCCAAGTGTGAAACCCCCCTCAGAAACCATTCAGAACCTCTGGAAACCCTTCTGGAAGCCCCTAACTAAGCACCGACATGCAGATTTAACAGGTGGGGTGCCAGAGGCTTCACATTCCCTTCATTCTTGAACCATAGGGGTGAGCCAATTGTCTTCAGTGTAGGCTGTTGAACTAGTATGTGGGGCCAGCCCAGCCGGCCATTCTGCTCCCTTGATCATCGGTCTCCAGGCCATCCTCTGCATAATCCACGTCCACCCAACTTGCCGGTATCAGTCTCCCCATGGTGATTGTTTTGTCGAAATCCATTCTGACCGCCCCTACTGAAAAGTCCTCAGATAGTGATGGGTAGGGACGATGTGGTTGGCTGATGAGAAGCCTAGGAACTTCTTCAAACAGTCTGCGCCATTACGTTTAGGCATTCCAAACTCTAATGTTTAATTTCCAGCTTCAGGGGTTCAGCCGCTAGAGGGGGGTGTCAAGTACACATACCGAGACCCATTTATTTGGCAATGCCAACCAAGCAACCATCCTATATCCATGACCAAGTGTCCACATCACATGCATAATACTTGGTACACTGTTCTCGGCTCGGCACGTCCACCATCCACACTCCCTGTCTCCACCCTTTGGTCCATCTCCTCTTGGGACTTCCTGTCCTTGTATTATTCTCGGTCACAACTCCATTGTTTTATACTCGGCCACTCTCTATTGTCCTATCCTTGGCTACGTCTCTATTCCCTTATCCCTTATTGTTTTACCCCATTTTGCATCCCTTCATTCTAATTTTATCCGTTGTGGACAATAACTGCATGCTCTGCATACCTTGTTGTCCCACATTCCTTATTCCACATGTTGCTTCTTAACCTATATAAGTAGGACATGCATGTACATATTTCCACATTCTGGGTGTTGACTAGGCTTAGGCCCTTCTACCTTCTTCTCCTCTGTTAAAGTCCTTGACTCGGGCTGGCATCATCAGCATCCTCCTGAGTATCTGTCTGTTGCAAATAGGTGGCACATGCGGCAAGTAGGGCACAATGCACGAGTATGTTGAAGCCAACGCCACTACTCTTGGCCTGCAGGACTTGGCCATAGTCTGCCCGACCTTTCGCCAACACCTCTCGGCAGTACCGAAGTCCATCAGTACCCGAAGCTTGACAGTTTACCCAGAATCAAACTACTTTCCGTGCATCCATGGTTTACGAACATGGTCTCACAAGACACCCTTTTAATGATATTTCTATCTTGTTATCTGGAACCAGGTCTCCTGGTAGCCCTTCTAACTGTTTTGAATCAGGATCTGCTCATAGCTTCACCAGATTGTCTTACCCCTAGGAGGTTGTCCAACAAGACATATCCACGCCACAGCATTTTCAACCCAATACCAGTATAGATTTGGAAACCACCCAGTTCAGAAAAACTTCAGTTTTTTTCTGGCCAACTAGAAGGCAATGCCCCACCCTTGGTACTCTGTCTGGCATGCTTGATCAATCAGCATCAGCTTACAGACCATTTGAAAATTTGTTTATGATTGTGACCCTTCTTGATCTAGTATTTCTTGCTAAAAGCACAGATATATCTACTAGATTTTCTATCCGGATGACTTCAGTCCACTCATCCATCTGTCATGTTACTAGATCTGTCGGTCAGCAAAATTCAGGCACAACTCGCTCACCTGCTATAATCCGTTGATTAACAGGGTATTGGGCAGTATTATAATCCATCAAGCTACTAACGTTTTTAGGTGCATCCCGATGGCCTTGATCCAGGCGGCATTTCCCACTGTTCCAAAAGCCTCACCCAGGATCCTGTTCCGTCGCTGGAAGCTTCGCCAATAAGCCCTAGTCAATGCAACTGCCTTGTGCATGCTTGTATACCAGAACGGCTGGCAAGTTTTTGGCTGGGACCTCTCGGTCAGCGTTGTCATTCAGCACGTTCGGCCAAGGTCTCTTCCATCTGTCCCCATCCGTTCCCATTCATTCACTCTGTATATGCACATGATATGCATTTACGACCCTTCTCCATTCTTCTCAGCTAGAGGCCAACACCTTTAGTAGACAGTGGGATGTCTACCTAAAAGGGAGGGGGTGGCAACCAGCTAGAAACCTTTTCAAACTGCACAAACTCCCCTCCCAAAGACATCCTTCTCCCGAAACCCCCTCCATTCATCACCCTCTGTCCCATCCTTCACTCCCTCTGTTCCTTCAGCCCCTCCCCAACATGATCCCGACACTCCACTCATGATTTTACGACTACTCTTACTCCCGAAATATCCCCTCATTCCACCATTAACTGCTATTCCCTCCACAAACATCCCAACACTCCAAATTCCAACATTATAAAAATCTCACACCCCTCTCAGTCCATCCATCACCCTTCTCCCATCAATGGCACAGCCAAACCTGCCGAGTATCTCGGCACTCCCAACTGATTGTGTTTTTCCTTTATTTCATTTACTTTTCATTCTCAAAAATAAAAATAAAATAAAAAAAAACATTTTATACAATTTTCATTATTTCCTTTAATCTATTTCCACAAACTCATCCTCCTCATTCCTCCCCTGCTCTTCATCCCTCCCCTGCTTTTCCTTCCCCTCCTCATCCTGCAATGCATTTCTGCACTCCTCCAGTTGCGGGTTTCCCAATAAATCAGAGTCCCACCCAAGAAGGAGCAGCATTGTGCCCTCCATCCGACACAACCTCCTCTCTATCCATCCCAACCTATCCATCCCATCCATCCTCCCTGACTTCTTCATCCGCTTCCGTCCCGACCCCCCAGCCTGCGGTACCTGCTCGGCATTCTTCCCACTCGGCCACAGGGTACAGACCCGTTTCAGCCTCTTACTCCGAGGTTCCACCCCCACATCAGTCTTTGCACCCTCCTCCCGATTCTGAACCCTGGGATGGACTTTGTCCTGGGTGGACTTGTTTTACAATAAACAGAACATGTCAGTAGAATAAAGGAGTAGTCACACTACCACTCACCTGCATACCTCCCCATCTGCTCATACTTGGCCCTGCACCTCACTCCTGCCACCCTTCCGATCATTAAACTCCAGGATTCCTGAGGTCCCAGAGACTTCTGCCCACCTGGCCATTGCGGCCCACTGATCTATGGCCTCTTGGCCATCTTCCAAATCGTCCAGGGTCACCCATCTTGCTACTATCAGTCTGCCGACCGTAGACTCTTCAGATTCCACCACCCCTGCCAAGACACCCTCCCTATCCGCACTATCTGTAGTCTCCCCCGGGTTCCACGAATTGCACCCCACACTTTGTGTTGGCACCAGATCATGCTCACGAATGATCTGTCTTCCGTCGATCCCCTGCTCAACAGCGTGGGTCTCGGTGTGCATTTTGTTCCAGGTTATTTGATGGTAACAAGTTGGGGTATGCGGTTGGTTGATGAGAAGACCGGAAGCTTCCCACACTACATTGCGTTTAGGCATCCCAAACCTTAGTTTTAATTTCCAGCTTCAGGGGTTCAGCCACTAGAGGGGGGAGAGTGTCAAGTACACGTACCAAGACCGAGTTATTCGGCAATGCCAACTGAGCAACCATCCTATATCCACAACCAAGTGTCCACATCGCATGCATAACACTTGGTATGCCGTTATCGGTTCAGCATGTCCACCATCCACACTCCCTGTCTCCACCCTTTGGTCTGTCTCCCCTCGGGACTTCCTGTCCCTGTATTATCCTTGGTCATAACTCCATTGTTTTATACTTGGCCACCCCCTATTGTCCTATCCTTGGCTACGTCTCTATTACCTTATCCCTTATTGTTTTACCCCATTTTGCATCCCTTCATTCTAATTTTATCCATTGTGGACAATAACCGCATGCTTTGCATACCTTGTTGTCCCACATTCCTTATTCCACATGTTGCTTCTTAACCTATATAAGTAGGACATGCATGTACATATTTCCACATTCTGGGTGTTGACTAGGCTTAGGCCCTTCTACCTTCTTCTCCTCTGTTAAAGTCCTTGACTCAGGCTGGCATCATCAGCATCCTCCCAAGTATCTGTCTATTGCAAATAGGTGGCACGCATGGCAAGTAGGGTGCAACGCACGAGTACATTGAAGCCAACGCCACTACTCTTGGCCTGCAGGACTTGGCCATTGTCTGCCCGACAACCTTCAGCAGTACCAAAGTCTGTCAGTAACCGAAGCTTGACAGTTACCCAGAATGAGGACATATGTACATGCATGTCCTACTTATATAGGTTTAAGAAGCAACATGTGGAATAATGAATGTGAGACAATAAGGTATGCAGAGCATGTGGTTATTGTCCACAACGAGTAAAATTAGAATGAAGGGATGTAAAATGGGGATAGAACAATAAAGGATAGGATAATAGAAATGTGGCCAAGGATAGGACAATAGGAAGCAACCGACTATAAAACAATGGAGTCATGGCCGAGGATAATACAAGCACAGAAAGTCCCAAGGTAAGATGGACCAAGGGGTGAGGAGTAGGGATATGGGTGGTGGATGTGCCAAGCCAAGACCAGCATACCAAGTGATATGCATTAGGGAAATGCCAGGGTCAGGCCAACCGGCATGGGTCACCGGGTCAGGTGTCCTTGGGTGTGGGTGCGGGTCAAGCCGCGAGCACCCATGACCTGGGCCCAACCCGCGAGCACCCATGTACACGTATGTGCACATGCCAACACGAATGCGATGCCCCAAATGCGACGCAAGTGCCATATGCACACACGACACTATGAACGTGATGAATGCACCGTACAAGTCGTATGCGTCATATGCACCATATGTGCCATATGCGTCGTATGCACCACATGTGCCGTATATGCTGTATGCGTCATATGCACCGTATGCGCAGTACGCGCCGCATGCGCACGGGTGTGGCATGCACCCAACACCCATCGACCCATGGGAAAAAACCCATGGGTTGATGGGTTTGGGTTTCCCATAGGTTGGGTGCGGGTCACCCACATTTGACCCATGGGTGACCCGTGCCATTCCCTACTATGCATGCAGCGTGGTCACTTGGATGTGAACATAGGATGGCTGTTCGATCAGCACTGCCAAATACATGGGTCTTGGTATGTGTACTTGACAGTATCCCCCCTCTAGTGGCTGAACCCCTGAAGCCGGAAATTAATCATTAGAGTTTGGGACGCCTAAACATAATGGCACAGGGTGATTGGGGAGTTCCTAGACTTCTCATCAACATAACTGCATCACCCCAACTCGTCAATCATAAAACCCAAAACAAAATGGATGCCAAGATCAACAATGTTGAGCAGGGGCCTGGAGGAATACAGATCGACTGTAGGCATACCCAAGAAGAGGCAGAGAGTGTGAGGTGGGAATCGCAACAAGTTGCCAAGGATGTGGATGGGGTGGGTGAGGAGGATGTTTCAGTAGGGGCAGTTGAACTGGCATTCAATGAGACGATTGCTACTGAGAGGCTGAGACCAGCGACATGGGTGACTGCAGACTATGCAGAAGTCAGTCAAGAGGCCAAAACGGCCAGGCGGACAGAAATCCCCAGTACCTCGGGAGTCCCAAAGGCTCCTGGGTGGAAGAGGGGTAGGAGTGCAGAGGCTGGGCCCAGCAAGGGGCCAGGTACGAGAGGACGGGGAGGAGGTGCGCAGGTGAGTGGTAGTGTGACTTTTATTCCTGCTTATTGACATGTTTCTTTTAGCATAAAAACAAGTCGATCTGGGACAAGATCTGCCCGGTGGTTTGGAACCCAGAAGAGGGTGCTGAGGTGACTGAACCAGAGAGTGAGGAGGCTGATGCAGAGGTAGAACCTCTGAATAAGAGGCCAAAGCAGGCCTGAACCCAACTGTCGAGCAGGAGTGTTACCGCAGAGGCACCGCTGGCTAGGGCATCGGGATGGAAGTGGACTAGGAGGATGGGAAAGATGGGCAGGATAGAGGAGATGTTTGAAGAAATCATCAAGAGGATACGCCGGATGAACACAATGTTGCTCCTCCTTGAGAAGGGTTCAGGTGTTTTGGATGCTCAACTGCTGGAAGAGTTGAGGAATACTTTACGAGATGGGGAGAT
>QLPG01007375.1:0-11783 GCA_003314385.1 Gomphus sp. MG54 | reverse complement strand
CCCCCCCCCCAGGGTCCTGCAAACAACAATGTTCTTAACACAATCCTCAAACTTGGCAGAACTGCCTGGCAATACCACCAGGTTTCACAAACTGGACCCATTTGATAGAACCAATCTGAGAAGCTAAAAGGCATCATTTTTTATGCAGGATGAACTTTCAAATATAGCCCAACTCATTTCCTGAAGCAAAAGGTGATCTTTATAGTCTCTTACCTGGAGGGAAAGGCCTTGAATGCTTCAAGCCTTATTTGACTGCTAACCCCAATACAGAACCTCATTGGGAAAGCAACTTGAACATATTTATTAATGAGGTAGAAATCAATTTGAGTTCATGGGACAAATAAGCCAATGCCAAACTTACTCTCAAAAAGGTAACCATATATGACAATCATAAGGCAACATGGTTTTTTGTTGAATTTTAAAGGCTCTTGGCTCTTGGTGACTACAACAACAATGCTCTCCTTTGGAAGGTGTATACAGCTCAATGTTAAATCCACATGTCAGAGACTTAGCTAGATACTTTCAGAAGGGTTTCTGGAGGTTCCAAGTGGTTTCTGAGAGAGGGTTTGTACTCTGGAGGTAGAGGGACTAGAGGTCGCAGGTTTACGGATAGAAACAGAAAGGGCAGAAAGATGGGAAGCACCGGAGGCTTAGGACTGTTTGTGGTATTAGGTTGTTTGACTAGTTGTTTGAGTTGTTTGAGGTCACAGGGACTTGGCTTCAACTTATGTATTGTGCCCTCCTCGATCGTCTGTCCTTAATTTCAGAAAGTCAGAAAGTTTACCAAAACTGAATTGGAAACTATGATGCAGAATTAAGTTGATATTCGTACTGGCAAAATCCAGTCAACTAGTGTCTTATATACATGTAACTAATCCTTGTACTAACTTTTTGCTGAGTAAAGACAAGGGGAGGAGAGAGTACAAGGGGCTAATAGAGAACAAAGAACAAGGGAGTGAGGTACGCAATGATCCTGCACATCATTTATCAACAGAGTGGAACCTAGGTCTTGGAATTGTGGAGGTTTGGGATTGTGGAACTTCAGGTTGATACAATGGATTCATGGAAAGCAATTGTTTCAGGATTTAATGGTCAGAAAGGTCCTAGAAATGGTGCGGGTGGTTGTGGGGATTAATGTGGGGTATTGGGGGCATGGGCCATAACACTCTATCAAAACATATAAAAGACAGCCTAATCCACTTCAACAAACCTCATAATCTTGATGACCTGAAAAATCTCATACTAGGAAAGGAAGGCAGAACAGGCTTGGGAAGGGAGTAGTAAGCCCAAGAAAAATTCAAAATTGGACAAGTCTTGTAATAAGTCCAACACAGACAAATGCTGGCAAGGTACCAATAACAAAAATAGTAGCAAGGATATTGTTAACAATTCAAAGGGCAAGGACAAGGACAACAAGTTCCTCAGCCAAACTAGACCAACTATGCTAACAAGCTCAGCAAGGATGGCAAGCTGTTCACAAAAGAATGCCAGAGTATCACGACCACAATTCCATGTTCTGATTTACTCAGCAGTACCGACAGACCGACCCTTACCCATATCATCCGTCACAGTGCACGGTCTCGGCTCAGTACACTTGGTTCATTGTCTGATTTATTATCCTTACCCCACCCTCCTATTCTTTATTATTCTTCCACTCCCTGTCCTTCCTCTTGCTCACTTACCCTTGGGACATTTACTATTCATTGCCACTCACTCATGGCCCTATTGTTTTATATTTGGCCACCCCCTATTGTTCTATTCTTTCCCACAATCTTACTCATTTATTATCGGTCATATTTCATTGTCTTACTCTTGTATTGTTCTATTCTAGATCGCTATGTACTGTCAGGCCTCAGGAACTGTCGAGCTTTGGGAATGCCGAGGTGTCGGATGGGAATGGACAAGTCCTATAGGCTGGGAGTAGTGGCATTGGCTTTAATATACTCATGCATTGCACCCTACACTTCCATGCATGCCATTGATTTGCAACAGACAGGATACTTGGGAGGATGCCAATGATGCCGGCCCAAGTAGAGGACTTAACAGAGGAGGAGAAGGTAGAGGGGCCTAAGCCTAGTTGATACCCAGAATGAGGAAGTCTGTACATGCATGCCCTACTTATATAGGTTTAAGGAGCAACATGTGGAATAAGGAATGTGAGACAACAAGGTATGCAGAGCATGTGGTTATTGTCCACAATGAGAAAAATTATAATGAAGGGATCCAAACGGAAATAGAGCAATAAAGGATAGGATAATAGAAATGTGACCAAGGATAGGACAATAGGGAGTTTCCGACTATAAAACAATGGGACCATGGCTGAGGATAATACAAGGACAGGAAGTCCCAAGGTGAGGCAGATCAAAGGATGAGTAATAGGCATGGTGGGATTACTGGATGGTGAGTGGCATAGAGTACGTGAGGGGTGAGGACAAGGAGTGTGGGCGGTAGATGTGCCAAGCCAAGACCAGTACACTAAGTGATATGCATACAGCATGGACACTTGGGCATGGACATAGGATGGCTGCTCGGTTGGCACTGCCGGGTTACCGGGTCTTGGTACGTGTACTTGACATGGACAATACCTCCACATGGTCTTCATACCTTATTCTTTTCTCCATGTCTTATGCCACCCTTATTCTACATTCCACCTCTCAGCCTATATAAGTAGCGAATGCATGTATATAGTTCCTCAGTCTGAGTATCCACTAGGTTTACACCTTCCTGCTCTCCTCCTTCCGTTCAGAAGTCCCTACTCAGGCTGACACCCTCGGCATCCTCTCGAGTATCTTTTCCATTACAAGTTAGTGGCATGCACAGGAGGCAGGGCATAACGCATGAGTACATTGAAGCCAAGCCACCCCAACTGGCCTACAGGACTTGGCTAGTTCCTAACCGTACCTTCGGTGGTACTGAGGCCTGACACAGAGGAACATCAACAACAACCTCTGCCTCCTTTATAGTGCCAATAACCACAAAGTTGCCAACTGCCCCAAATATACTAGGGCCTATATGACAACCACATCTACAATCCCCACTATGACTCTCAAGGCAACTAACACCTTAGACACCAAAGCCAAGAATGCAGCTAAGGTGCTTGGGTCAAAAAATTAGTCAGCAACTCATCAGCTGCTAAGTACACCAGGAGTGGCATTGACTCAGTAAGAGCTAGTAGTGAGGTTAAGCTCAATGCTTCTGCTCTTTAATCCAAATTCTTCAACAATTGATCTGTCTTCTGATTAGTATTGAATTCTTCAGTCACCCCTTTTAAATGTTTAATTGATTCACATTCTACCCATAGTTTTATTGAATCTGCATATGTTTGGGATCTGTTGGGATGTGAAATAAATGGAGGTATAATTCCTAATGTAATGGTGAGGTTCTGAATAGGGTACAGCTTCAACTTATATGTTATGCCCACTAGACCATACTAGACCATAATTTCATATAGACAGAGGACTTAATGGTGAGACAGAAATTAACACACAGTGAATGGGAGAATCTTAGTTAATATTTTGACTGAGGAGCAGACTACTGAATGTACAACATCTTATACTACTTGCTTATCTATGAGGAGTTGATGTCAGGCCTCAGTAATGCCAAAGGTACAGGCAGGAACTGGCCAAGTCCTGCAGGCTAGTCATAGTAGCTTGGCTTCAATGTGCTTGTGAGTTGCACTCTACTTCCTGTGCATGCCACTGATTTGGGACAGAAGAGATGCTTGAGGGGATGCCAAGAGTATTGGCCCGAGTGGAGGACTTCTGAACAGAGGAAGGAGAGCAGGAAGGTGTAAACCTAGTTGATACTCAGACTGAGGAACTATATACATGCATTCACTACTTATATAGGCTAAGAGGCGGAATGTGGAATAAGGGTGGCTGACAAGTACACATACCGAGTGTCCGATAACTTGGCAGTGCCAACTAGAGAGCCAGACTACATCCAGGTACAAGTGCCCATGCCACATGCAAGTGACTTGGTACGCTGGTCTCAGCTCGGCACATCTACCCCATTCCTTGTCCCTATCCCTCATCCACTCTGCCCCACTCACTACCCATTAATCCCACCACATCCACTCCTTAATCCTCAACCCCTCTTATCTCAGGACATCCTGTCCTTGTTTTATCCTCAGCCACAACCCTATTGTTTTATAGTTGGGCACTCCCTATTGTCCTATCCTTGGCCACATTTCTATTATTCTATTTCCATTGGCCCATCCCCGTTTACATTCCTTCATTCTAATTTTACTCATTGTAGACAATACTCTTACATGTTCTGCATACCTTATTGTCCCACATTCCTTATTCCACAAGTCACTTCTTAACCTATATAAGTAGGACATGGATGTACATACTTCCTCATTCTGGGTATCGACTAGGCTTAGGCCCCTTACCTTCCTTCTCCTCTGTAAAGTCCTCTACTTGGGCTGGCACCTTGAGCACTCTCCGAGTATCTCCTCTGTTCCAAATTGGTGGCATGCACGGAAAGTAGGGTGTAACACTGACAGTAAAGCGATCGATCTCAGCCATGTTCCAACTTTGACTCTGATGGCACTTATCCCATATCACCTTCACTGTTGCCACATCACACAGCCAACCATTCTATTCAGCACTCCAATCTTCAGACTCATGATTTGTCATCATGTCTTCTTCATAGCTCATTCCCATGCAATGCTACAACACCCATGACACACAGATCCAGGCAGAACCATTAACATATCATTATCTTTGTGTACCCCCTCCAGCACATTTCTCACTCAGAAGACGATCCCATCCAATCTACACTCAGTCATATGCGATAGGAGATGCAGTCTATTTCCCAGAAAGCCAAGAACCATACATATTTCTTGGAATGACATCTAGACCAGCATATTGTGAGAGGAGTAGAGTGGAATATGAGGCAGAGTTCAGGGCACCATCCCACCCTGATTACCTGTCAGGCTCCGGGAATGCCGAGGAGTGGCCAAGTCCTGCAGGCTGGGAATAGTGGCATGGCTTCAACGTGCTCGTGTGTTGCGCCCTACTTCCCATGCGTGCCACTAATTTGGGACAGAGGGATACCCGGGAGAGTGCCGAGAATGTCGGCCCAGGTAAAGGACTTGGGACAGGAGAAGGGAGGACAAGACGGCATAAACCTAGTTGATTTCCAGAACGAAGAACCATCTACATACATTGGCTACTTATATAGGCTAATAAGTGAGATATGGAACAGAGTGGCACAAGGAATGGAGAACAATAAGGTATGAAGAATCATGTGGAGGTATTGTCCACAATGATCAAGAATAGAACAAGGAATGTGGATGATAATAGAACAATAAAGTATGGCCGAGGACAAAAGAGTGAGTGAGAATAGAACAATGGGAGTGGCCAAAACATAAAACAATAGGGCCACTGCTGAATGACAACAAAGAGTGAATGTCCTGAAGGTAAGCAGGCAAGGGGAAGGACAGGGAATAACAGAATGACAAAGGATAGAGGGGATGGGATGAGGAAAGTAAACCAAATGATGAACCGAATGTACCGAGCCGAGGCCACACACTGGTAAGGGTTGATATGGGTAAGGGTCGGTCGGTCGGTACTGCCGAGTAAATCAGAGCATGGTATTGTGGGCTTTACATTACCCCACCCACTCCATTTGACTCACTCTTAAATACAAAATGAGAGTGCACATTAGTCCTCCTACTCCCAGACCCCTATCCTTGGATTGGGTACTGGAGAAATTACAGAAGATATGTTTCCTGTGACCTGGAAATACTCTGAGATGACTCACTCCCCTGACTCATTCTCCCAAATCATCCTAAGGCCCCTCAGGAGTAGTGGGCAAGGTTGTTAGACATTTATTGGTGGACCTCCTTATTGTTTCTTTTATATGTTTTCCCTTTTCTTGGCATGACTCAGACCTGTTTCCTATTCTGTTAGTCTTTTCTCGTTATTACTCATCATCCTTACCCTTTTGGTTAGTCTCCCCCTATCATAGCCTCTAGCCCCTATTCGTGCAGCCTCAATGCTGTACCATTTCTCCAGAGTTTCTCTATAGTTTCCTCTTTTGTATACTTTGTTCTCATGCTTTGTCATTCAACTGACTTAGCCAACCTCTCACATCATTTTGCATCATTGCTTGGTTTTTGTATATAAAGGCCCCTGGCTCACCTCTGTAATAACAAGTTCATAAGTTAAAGCCCCAAGTCAAGTCTCCAAGTCCAAGTCAAGACTAGTCTAGAAACATCTAGACTATTGTATTCAAGTCCAAAGCCAAAGTCCAAAGTCTTAGTCAGCATGACACATCAGTATCTCATCAGGTCATGTCCCTGTCACATCATGTCCTATTCACTCATGTTCTATTTTCTTTCATACATTGCCGAGTTACAGAACCTATTCCAGCTGTGCCAAACAACTGCACTAGACCCCGCCAGAGAAAAGGACCAGTGCACACAGGCTTTTAGGTATTAATTACCTAGAGCAACTCTACAACACATGAGTATGTTGAAGCTTAAGCCACTACTTTTGGTCTACAGGATTTGGCTGCTCCCCATCCACATCTTCGGCATTACCGAAGCTTGACAGTAGCATAAGACCTAGAGAAAAGAATAAGGTATGGAGACCATGTGGATGTATTTCCACAGTGATCTAGAATAGAACAATATAATGTAAACAAGAATAAGACAATGAGATATGACCGATAATAAACAAGTGGGAGTGTGAGGGAAAATAGAACAATAGAGGGTGGCTGTCAAGCTACAGGTACTGATGGACTTCGGTATTGCTGAAGGTGGTCGGGCAGACAATGGCCAAGTCCTGCAGGCCAAGAGTAGTGATGTTGGCTTCAATGTACTCGTGCATTGTGTTCTACTTGCCATGCATGCCACCAATTTTCAACAGACAGATACTTGGGAGGATGCTGATGATGCCGGCCAGAGTTGAGGACTTAACAGAGGGGAAGAAGGTAGAAGGGCCTAAGCCTAGTTGATACCCAGAATGAGGAGATATGTATATACATGTCCTACTTATATAGGTTAAGAAGTGACATGTGGAATAAGGAATGTGAGACAACAAGGTATGCAGAGCATGTGGTTATTGTCCACAACGAATAAAATTAGAACAAGGAATGTAAACCAGGATAAAACAATAAACGATAGAATAATAGGGAATGGGTCAAGGACAGGACAATAGAGAGTGCATGACTATAAAACAAGGGTTGTGCACGAAGATAGAACAAGGACAGGAAGTCACGAGGTGAAGCAGATCGAGGAATGGGTAGATGGTGTGGTGGACGTGCCAAGCTGAGAACAGTGTACCAAGTGATGTGCATGTAGCATGGACACTTGTATGTGGACATAGAATGGCTGCTCGGTCGGCACTGCCAAATAACCGGAACCACGGTTTGTGTACTTGACAGTGGCCTAATATAAAACAATAGGGCCACAACCGAGTGATAATTGAATAGTAAATGTCCCGACAGTAAGCGGGCAAAGGGAAGGATGGGGAATAGAAGCATAATAAAGAATAGGAGGGTGGGGTAGGGAAAGTGAACCAAATAATGAACCAAATATACTGAGCTGAGGCCACATACTAGTGAGGAATGAAATTAGTGGCACACATAGAAAGTAGGGTGCAACGCACGAGTACATTGAAGCCAAGCCACTCCAATTAGTCTGCAGGACTTGGAAAATTACCACCAGCATTGTGAAGTCAGCACTATTGCAATAGTACTCAGCCCACACATTGTCATCATCCTTGGTGTCTAACAATTTGGCATGTATATCAGTTGGTATAGTCAGGAGTATACCAAATGAATCTTAGTCGGTGAGTACAGCCCTTAGTTGGTATAGCTTCAGTCAGGATCTATTCTCAGGGGTTCCCCTGACACTGTTTAATGCTGGTAGGTTTGACAAGCTTGACTGGGGGTTTGTCAAGTCCACAATACCAAGCTCTGGTTCACTCGGCAATACCGACTGACCGACCCTTACCAATTAAACCCACACACCAGTGACAAGTTGTTCCTCACTAGCACACAGTCTCAGCTTGGTACATTATCTGGATCACTCCTCTCATTCCATCCCCTTTATCCTTCATTATTCTCCCAGTCCCCATCCCTTCTCCTACCTGCTTCCTTTCAGGCCATTCATTATTCACCTATTATTCAGTCGCAGCCCTATTGTTTTATATTCAACCATTTTCTATTGTTCTATTCTCATCCACTCTCTCATTATTCTATTCTCAGCCATATTTCATTATTCTATTCTTGCTTACATTTCTTATTCTACTGTTGATCACTGTGGACAATACCTCTACATGATCCTTCATACCTTATTGTTCTCCATTCCTTAGGCCACCCTGTTCCACATCTTGCTTCTTAACCTATATAAGTAGTGGATATATGTAGATAGTTACTCACTCTGAATATCGACTTTGGTTTGCATCCTCTTGTCCTCCCTTCTCCCATCTGAAGTCCTTTACTTGGGCTGACACTCTTGGCATCCTCCCAGGTCTCTCTTCTGTCCAAATTAGTGGCACATACAGAACAGCATAGTGCAATGCACAAGCACATTGAAGCCAAGCCACCTCGAATGGTCTGCAGGATTTGACTGACTCCTGTCCACAATATTGGCTTTACCGAGACCTAACAGGGTTCATGGGTCATGTAGAATAGAAATATTATAGATATTATTATTACTTTTATTTAAAAAAGTAAGAGATGCTAAAGTTAATTCCATAGGCCCAGCTTGTGTAGGTATGTATAGTGGAAATTGGAAATCACTTCTGTTGTATAGGATAGCTCCATTTCAGGGAGCAAGGAGGTCTCATCTTTAGTTCCTTCATATCCTGCCCACTTGACCAGGTGCTAGAGCTGACACTTGCAATGCCTGTTGAGTTTTGAGTCTAGAATATCTGAGATCTCATATTTAGGCTCCCGATCAATTTTTATGGGCATCTGAGGTGATATTGTATGATCTTAGAATGAGTTTGGGGTTAATGGTTCTAGCATGGAGACATGGAAGATGAGGTGACTAGACCACATGCTTTCTGAAAGGTAGAGAGGTAGGATATGGGTCTTACTTGAGCTATGACTTCTGTCAAGTACATGTACCAAGCACCTGGTAACTCAGCAGTGCTGACCAGATGATCAGTATAATCCCACATGCAAGTGACCAATCCACACATGGCACTTGGTACATCGGTCTCAGCTCGGTACATTTACCATTTACATTCCCCATCCCTATCCCTCATCCACTCTTCCCCACTCATTATCTACTAATCCCACCCCATCTACTCCTTACTTCTCAACCCACTCTACTTTGCGACATTTTGCCATTGTTTTATTTTTGGCCATGACCCTATTGTTATATTTGGTCACTCTCCATTCTATTCTTGGACACATTTCTATTATCTTATTTTCATTTTTCTATTCTCATCCACATTCCTTATTCTATTCTTGATCATTGTGGACCATACCTCCACATGCTCCACATACCTTATTATTCTCCATTCCTTATTCCACATCTCACTTCTTAAACTATATAAGTAGTGAGTGTATGTAGATAGTTCTTCACTCTGAATATTGACTTGGTTTACCTCCTCTCGTCTTCACTTCTTTAGTCTAAAGTCCCTTACTTATGCCAACACTCTTAGTACCCTCTCAGGTCTTTCTTCAGTCCAAATTAGTGATATGCATGGAAGAGCAGGGTGCAATGCATGAGCATATTAAAGCCAAGCCACCTTGAATGGTCTACAGGACTTGACTGACTCCCATCTACAATATTGGCATTACCAAGACTTAACAGTATATTCAGAGTCACACTGTTTCCCATGCCTTTTTAGTTCTTACAATCATGCCTCCCCATACTAGATCATCAGCCCACACTGAAGATAATATGCTCACCCCCACAGTAAATCAATGAAGGGAGCATGAGGTCTCTGGCACCCCACCCCTTCTCATCAGTTATACCTCGCCCGCAATCAAACTGTGGCACCTTGCCTCCCCCTTTGAGCAAGAGCCACACATCAAAGAGGTAGTTGACAATGACATCAAAAATTCAGACTACAATAAGGATGATCAAGAACCCCATCCAGCAGAGGACGAACCCAGTTCAGTACACTATAATGCAGATGCCAAAACCGAGGAACAGTCTCAGCAAAATCGACAGGCAGATATGCCTGAACCTCCTTGCACTCCGGTAGCCACGCCTTCTCAACCCATCGTTACACCCCATCAACCCATGGCCACACCTCCACAACCTGTGGCTGCACCACCTCAACCCACAGCTGTACCGCCGCAAGCCAGGCAAGCTCCCCAAGCCAGGCCAGGCAGGCTCCACAAGCTAGGCCACCTCCTAGGGCCAGGCAGGCTCCACAAGCTAGGCCACCTCCTAGGGCCAGGCAGGGTCCACAAGCCGGGCCACCTCCTAGGGCCAGGGCCCCCATAAACCTGGCCAACAATAATGACCTTTTAAATTCCATTCTCAAACTCAGTAGAATCTCTCAGAATCACCGACAGGATGGTCAAACCGCCAGGATTTGAGAATCAGAACCCTTCGATAGGACCAACCCAAAGAAGTTGAAAGGTTTTATCATCCTTTGTAGGATGAATTTCTGCACCTGGCTCAATTTGTTTCCTGATAACAGGCAAAAAGTTAATTACATGGTTTCCTACCTAAAGGGAATGGCTCTGGAATGTTTTGAGCCCTACCTGACAGGGAATTCAAATACAGAACCTCTCTGGATAAGTAATTTGGAGCCTTTTATTGATGAGTTACAGATCAATTTTGGCTCTTGGGATGAAAGAGCTGATGCTGAGATGGCTCTCAAAATCTAACTATGCAGGACAGTGTCAAGTCTCGGGTACTGATGGACTTCGGTACTGCTGAGGGTCGTTGGGCAGACAATGGCCAAGTCCTGCAGGCCAAGAGTAGTGGCGTTGGCTTCAACATACTCGTGCGTTATGCTCTACTTGCTGTGCGTGCCACTGATTTGCAACAGACAGGTACTCGGGAGGATGCTGGTGATGCCGGCCCAAGTCGAGGACTTTAACAGAGGGGAAGAAGGTAGAAGGGCCTAAGCCTAGTCGATACCCAGAATGAGGAAATATATACATGCATGTCTGTCACGACCATGCATCGTGCTTTGACTTACTCGGCAGTACCAACCAACCAACCCCCATTCACATTGTTCCACGGCGTACGGTTTTGGTTCGGTACACCCGGTTTATCACCCGGTTCATTATCCTTTTCCCCAATCCCTATTCTTTGTCATCCCCACACTCCCTTCCTTTCCCCCTCACTCGTTTACCCACGGGACGTTCACTATTCCCTACCACTCACTCACGGCCCTATTGTTTTATTCTCGGCCATTCCTTATTGTTCTATTTCTTTCCCACAATCTCACCGCTTACATTTCATTGTCTTACCCTCTCATTATTCTATTCTAATCGTTGTGGACTATACCTCCACATGGTCTTCATACCTTATTCTTTTTTCCATGTCTTATGCCACCCTTATTCCACATTCCGCCTCCCAGCCTATATAAGTAGTTGATACATGTACATAGTTCCCCAGTCTGAGTATCAACTAGGCTTATGCCTCCCTACTCTCCTCCTTCTGTTCAGAAGTCCTTACTCAGGCCGACATCCTCGGCATTCGCCTGAGTATCTGTTCTCGTTACAAGTTAGTGGCATGCACAGGAGGCAGGGCGCAACGCATGAGCATGTTGAAGCCAAGCCACCCTGACCGGCCTGCAGGACTTGGCCGGTTCCGACAGTACCCTCGGTAGTACCGAGTCCTGACAGTA
>QLPG01007370.1:0-28507 GCA_003314385.1 Gomphus sp. MG54 | reverse complement strand
AGACTCTCCGTGCCGTTGAAGGAGTGGCGGAGGGTGCTAGTGGTCGTGGGGGTTTGTTGTCCTGTTGTGGGGGTATGGACTTTACTGTAACGCTACAGATGCCAAAAACAAAAAACAGTATGAGACTCCAACACAGCCAACAATAAACGAAAACATCAACGCACATCATACAAATCGAACCTCGCAACCGACCTCCCCAAATCCGGTCCCGCAGTAACAGGGCCGGGCGAAATCGAAATATAACCCCCAATCGACCCCGCCCCCCCTCCAAACACGCCTCCTTCTCCGCCATTGCCTCCACCTCCCCCACTCCCGTTACCCCCGGTACTTCCGACACTACCAATCGTGTTTCGCGAGTTTGAGAGCGCATGGTGATGATGACCGTGCATCGTATAAGGATACGCGGACTTGTTTTGTTTTAGCGCAAGGGGGTGTGTGTCGAGTGTGGTGATGGTCGTGTCGACGCGGAGAGAGTTGGGCCGTTGCGGATGGGTGTGGGTCGGCGTATGGGACTGGGACTGTTGTTGAGAATGGGACTGATGTTGGTTGTGTGATTGGGATTGGGAAAGGGAGTGCGAGTGAGGCGGGAATGCGTATGTAGGCGTGGAGCTGCCCTCAGTGGGTGTTGAGACAGAGTTTGCCTGTGCAGTAGAATTAGCAGCCGCAGCGGCAGCCTTCGCATTTGCATCCGCCGTCCTCTGATTAGCAATCCTTGTGAGGAGAGAGACGGGCGCGACGTCGCTTGGGTCGCTGTTCGTACTCAGGGAGCGATCGCGGCCTATGACGGCTGCTGCGTTGGAGGGGCAAATCCCTGAAGTAGCTGCATTAGTGGCGGAGGCATTGTTAGAATTAGCGGTGGAGGAAGAATTTGAGTTGGAAGTGGACGTGGGCGTGTCGGCGGGTGGAGAGCCGGAGTTGGGAGGGCCAGAGGAGGAGGAGGAAATTGCGCCAGGGGCGCTGCCTGGTGCAGGAAGCTCGGTGTGGATGAAGCAGCAGCGCTTTCCGTAGGGGCAGGAGCCCGATACCCAGAATGTCTGTGAGGAGACGTCATCAGTGGGACGATCACGGAGAGAACAAATCAACATGCCCTGCATATTTCAGTTTTGTACTAAAGAACAATGCCTTAGAACAGCGCCTAAATGTACAAAAACGACACACCTTTGGATGTCTGGCAACCTTCCTAATCTCATCCTCCCCATGCGCAAACTGACACTTTGGGCCATACCTGCAGCTTCCCTTCTCCTCCCAGCTCCTACAGAGCTCTGTCTTATACAAACCCAACTTCCTGTTATTCGCGCTTGGTCCCCCAGATGCCTGCTGGCCACTCTGGCCGCCGTTCTGGCTTCCGCCTCCAGCGGAGCCCGGTGCGCTCCCAAACGAGGCGGCACTGGGCGTGGGGGCACCATTCGGCACGTACTGCGGCTGCGGGATGCGGGGCATGCCATACGCGTCCTGCGCGATTCCGCTGACGCCTGCACTACCTGGGCCCGCGTAGAACTGGTGTGGGTATAGCATAGCAGCGTGCGGAAGGGGGCTTCCGCCTACGTTGACGTTGAAGTGAGGATGTGCGTGGGGGTGTGCGTGTGGGTGCCCGTGTGCGTGCATGGGCGGGGGGAGGTGGGCTTGCATGAGTGCGAGGGCGGCACCCTGCTCACGTATACCCATGCCAGAGGCGGGGTCACTCGCGGAGTGGGTGTGCGTATGCGTGCCGCGGAAGGGTGAGCCGGGGAGCGAAAGGTCGTACATCTGAGGGGTGGGCGGGCCTAGCGGGAGATGCTGGCTCGGGTGGTGTGAGTATGGCGCGTAGCCTGCGCCTGGGCCTGGGGGAAGCGGCGGGCCCATCTGCATGTGCGGGAACTGCGTGGCGCGGGGCGCGCCGGGTCCGCCTGGCGCGCCGGGCTGCTGGGAGACGATGCGGGGCTGCTGTGGGGCGAACTGGCGAGGTATGTATTCATCTTCAGGTCTGCTCATGCGGTACTCGATGCCGGACGCGATGTTGAACGGGGGCGGGCGGTGCATGATGGACGGGTATGTGGGCGCCTGTTGCTGCGGGGATGGCTGGGGCTGGTCGAGCGACGGGAAGCGACCGGGCTCCCGTGGCGGGGACGTCCTAGGGCCCTGACCAACGTCGAGGCCCTGTGCCTTGATCGGCGCGAGCGGCTGGAGACGCTTGCGGTCCGCGTCGACTCCATCTTGGAAGGGGCGTGGGCGGACGTCGGGCGCGGCGGTGTACGGCTTACTCGCGAGCGCAGCGCCGACGGCAGTGTTGATATGGAGCGCCGCGGCGGAGTTCTCTGTGCTGGTCGTGTCGCCGGACGAGGCACGGGAGTGGATCGTTGTGGTGGCGGATGGGAAGGCGAGGTGGTCGCCCGTCTTGGCGGGGTCGCTGATGTGCATTTTGACGAGGTCGTCCGTCATGGTGCGCCAGGGGAACGGGCCCGCAGCGAATGCAGCGACTGGCTTTGGTGGGCGTCGTGCGACTGGGGGGGGCGTCGACGGGGCGTCGGGTGTGTCGTCTGAACGTGGGCTTGGCGCAGGCGCAGCCGCCTCTTTCTGCTCGTCGTCGTTAGCGGCCTGGGGCGTCTGGCATTCACTCGCCCAGTCGAGGCCAGGTTTGACCTGTAGCTGGGGCAGAGTACGGAACTGGGGCGGTGCGGCTGTGATGACAGGATGCATCATGGCGTCGTCTGCAGAGGCGTCAGCGGGGGACGAACAGACTTAAAATACGCTACCTGGATAGATATAAAGAGGTCGTGGGGTCGTGAGGAATCTAGCCTGCGCGAGTCAGTACACCATCGATGCGGCCAGGCGAACGCCAGGAAGCAGCACCTACTGATGCAACGTGCACAACACGAGGTGGCTGGCGTGACACCAGCAATAAATAACGCAGGCAGCGACGACTGTTAATAAGGGCAGGACGGGCACGTCGTCGCACAGGTGATGGAGGTAACGAACAGAAAGAAAGAACACAACGCCAACGAGAAGCGTGAAAAGAAAGGGAACAGCGGGACGGCCTCGCCAGCGTTTCTTTACATACCCCCGGAACTAGCCTCAAACATAATATTACTTTCAATTGGACTTCCTTGCCAAATACCTAATTTCTTTTCACGCACACCACAGCCCTGCTGTCACTATAATATTTTCACCGCCAACCATCGACACCGAACACATCTGAGCAAGACACGGATGCAAATCTGACACTCGAACTGCGTTGGGGTGGCTCGGCGGCTGTCCATGAGCCGGACGCTGTTGATCTACACTCCGCATTTCCCCACCAAATAAAATAAACTTCACTACATATATGCAATGTTGACTATCATCCGGACCCAGTAGCCCATCAAATATTGTCCAGAGATTTCACCTATGTATAAACCTATTTATTGTAATGCTCTTCTATAGGGGTCAATATTTAGAAGTTATTCTTCAATAGGTACTTTACATGTCTTATCTGATTCTTCATAGGTTTTTTTCCAGGAGTACAACTAATTACAAAATAACCCTATCTAGTTATTATACAGGATAGCAGTAGAATGATAGGTAAGTACTAGTCAGGAGGGCTACCTAGTGAAGGGAATTGAGAAGAAAGTAGTACTGGTACCTGCTAGTCCCTACTATATCAAAGCTAAGCAAGTATCAAGAGTAAAATCTCAATCAGCAACAGCAACTATAGGAGGAGAGGTTGTATGGGCAATCCCTGCACTTCTCATGGCCTGTCATGCAGTGCTAGCAAGGGGGAATTCCTAAGAGGAAAATTTAGAGATCCCTTGCTAGTAAGCCATCAGAATATATATCAAAGCCCATGCTACAAGGGCAACCACTTCAGCACCTGTGAAATATCACACAGTGCTAACAAGGGGGAAATCCTAAGTATTGAAACACCACACTTTATACAATAAGAAGTGGGGCCTCATCTAACAAGAGGAAAATTCCAAGAGAAAAACTTAGGATTCCTTACTAGTGTTAAGAATGGAGCAGCAAGGTTCTTAAATAATACTCAGCAAGGTTGTAACTTCAGGAGGTTTGGAGTAGGGCTTGGCTTCAGCTTAGGTGCTGCACCATCCAGATCTCATTGAATCCCTAACTTTAGAGAGTCCAAAGTTTCAGAGGTGAGTGAGATTATCCTTAATTGATTGTCTGACTACAGAATGACTAATTTGAGACTTGAACTCTTAAGGACTTAAATCCACTCCTGACTTATTATAGTTTATTTTTCGAAACTTTTCTTTATGTAGTTGTCAGGCACTGAGAATGCTGACGATGCATGGGTGTTATGATGTAAAAGAATGATATAGTCATAATGAAAGTAATATCTCCCAAGGTCGAAGCAACGGTGAGGTTCAGAGTAGGGCTAGGCTTCAACTTGTGTGTTGTGCCCACCAGATTGCACTGGACACTAATTTCATAAAAGTGAGAGCAGAAATGAAGTCTAAGATGAACAGAAAGAAGCTTAGTTGAAATCTGAGTCAATTATCTGACTGAAGACTGAACTAAGGTAGAAGACAAACAGTTTCTGCTATAGTCACATGATGTGACAATGTCACACATGGTCACAGTGCAAAAATTTTCATCACCAAAAAAAATTGAAAAAAATTGTATTCTGCTATAGAATATGGCAATTTTTTTTGGAAAAAATGATTGTGCTACACTATACAATATAAGCCTTATTGTTATTGACCATGCAGCCAAACAAACCCACAGCAACCCCCACAACCACCCACACCATTTCCGGGACCTTTCCGATCGACCAGAGCCCGAACAACCGATTTCCAAATATCCGAAATGCATTCCGAGGCCCCCCCGATTCCGACCCCCCCGTAGCCCGAATCCGAAGACTCCGAAAATCAAGGTTCCGTCACGATTGATAACCGGCGCGCAGGATTATCGCGTACCTTGCTCCCTTGTTCTCTCTTTTATATTGACACCCTTGTACTTCCTTTTCCCTTGTTTTATTACCGGCAAAAGATAGTACAAAGACAGTCGCATGTATATAGTCTCCCAGTCGACTAGACTGTTCGCTAGTACGAATATCGAATTAGTTCCCCCCCCAGTTTCCGATTCATTTCCGGTAAACTCCGCCTCCCTTCCGAAATTAGGGACAGACGATCGAGGAGGGCGCAACACATAAGTTGAAGCCAAGTCCCTTCGACCTCGAACACCTCAGTAACCGGATTGATCTATTCCGTGACCTACCCTAAACTTCCGGCGCCTCCGTCCCCGTCCGTAGTCCGTCCGACCCCGGTCTCGGTCTTCGGCCCCGTTACGGACCTTCGCACTAACTCGGAAAACCCCTTTGGAAGTACTAGCTAAGCGCCTGACACGTGGACTTAACACTTATCCAACTCAGCTAGAATAGTATCTGGCAAGGTACAGTGACCTTGGTACTTCCAACTGGCCCAATTTGCTTAACTACCTATAAGGCCTTTCTGATATGCATCCATAAACCATAATGATCTTGTAGAGAATCTGAAAGAAACAAGTGTCATGTCATGACCACAATACCATGCTCTGACTTACTCGGCAGTACCAACCAACTGACCCTTACCCATATCATCCCTCATGGTGTGCGGTTTTGGCTCGGTACACTCGGTTCATCATCTGGTTCATTATCCTTACCCCACCCTCCTATTCTTTATTCTTCTTCCACTCCCTTCCCCTTACCCACTTAACCTCGGGACATTCACTATTCATTGCCACTTACTTGCGGCCCTATTGTTTTATATCTCGGCCACCCCTTATTGTTCTATTCTAGATCGCTGTGGACAATACCTCCACATGGTCTTCATACCTTATTCTTTTCTCCATGTCTTATGCCACCCTTATTCCACATTCTGCCTCTCAGCCTATATAAGTAGCAAGTGCATGTACATACAGTAGGGGACAAAACCGTTCACGTGTTGTGAACATTTGTGTTGTACTGTAAATAACAGGAGGATTACATAATCAAGAAATATGACGTAATTAGTGGAGATAGCCCTGCTTCTGAACTTGTGGTCACAATCAAGATGATTATGTAACTCTCAATATTCATTGAGATATTAATTATTTAAAAAAATGAAACATTTGAATGGTTTTGTCCCTCACATTTTTTAAACAAGAAATGGTATATATCAGTACTTGTTAAAGCCCCCATTTGCTCTCATCACTGCCTGCACCCTTCTAGGCATGCTCTCAATCAACTTCTGACACACCTCTGGCTCTATCTTCTCCCATTCCACTTCAATCCTCTCCCATAGCTCATGCACTCGACTAGGGGGGTATTCATAGTCAGAAAAGCACTTTTTGACAATAGTCCAGAGGTGTTCAATGGGGGTTTAGGTCAGGGGACTGAGCTAGCCACTTCCTGACCTTATAGCCATGGTCAGAAAACCACTCAGTGGCCGTCTTGCACATGTGCTTGGGGTCATTATCCTGTTGAAAATAATGTCAGTAGAATCTTTACCATAATACTCCACGCTAACCTGAAGCTCATCATCCAAAATCTGCCTGTACAACTCTCCATCCATCCTTCCATTAATTTTGGCAGCATAGCCAGGTCCTTCTCATAATATACAACCCCATACCATCACAGAACCTCTACCAAACTTCAGTGTTCCCTCAACTAGCCTATCATTCAAAGGCTCTCCAGCCTTTTTGTACACCCATCTCCTTCCATCTGACCCCAATCAATTGATTTTGGTCTCATCTGGATTGATTTTGGTCTTATCTGACCAGACAACATACTTCCAGTCCTCTAGAGTCTACTCCAGATGAGCTTCTGCAAACTCCCTCCTTGCCTTCCTATACCTTGCACTAAGAAGTGGCTTCTTTCTCTTTACAACTGCCTTCATCCTAGCTGTTAAGGCCCATGCCACCAAACAAACCCACATTAAACCCCACAACCACCTGCACTGTTTCCGGGACCTTTCTGATCGCTCAAAGTCTGAATAACTGATTCCTGGATTTCCAATACATCATTCCGAGGTTCTGTGTTTCCAAACCTCTGAAGATTTTGAAGTCAAGGTTCTGCTCCTTTGATAGATGACATGCAGGATGACCGCATACCTCACTCCTTTGTTCTTCGTTTTATATTGCCCCTTGTACTCTCTTCACCCCCTTGTCTTTACTCGGTAAAAGATAGTACAAGACTAGATACATGTATATAAGTCACCAGTCAACTGGACTATTCGCCAGTATGAATATCAACTTAATTCTGTGTCGCAGTTTCCAATTAAGTTCCAGTAAACTTTCCAACTCTCCAAAATTAGGGACAGATGATTGAGGAGGGTACAACACATAAGTTGAAGCCAAGTCCCTGCGACCTCAAACCACTCATACCACCTGTCAGGAGCCGGATTCTGACGGACTTCGGGACTGCCGAAAGAGTGTTGTCGAAAGGTCGGGCGGACTATGGCCAAGTCCTGCAGGCCAAGAGTAGTGGCGTTGGCTTCAACGTACTCGTGCGTTGCGCCCTACTTGCCGTGCGTGCCACTGTATTTGCAACAGACAGATACTCAGGGGGATGCTGAAGATGCCGGCCTGAGTTGAGGACTTAACAGAGAGGAAGAAGGTAGAAGGGCCTAAGCCTAGTCGATACCCAGAATGAAGAAGTATGTACATGCATGTCCTACTTATATAGGTTAAGAAGCGACATGTGGAACAAGGAATGTGGGACAACAAGGTATGCAAAGCATGCGGCTATTGTCCACAACGAATAAAATTAGAATAAGGAATGTGACGCAGGGGTAAAACAATAAAAGACAGGAAAATAGAGCGTGCCCGAAGACAGGACAATAAGAGGTGCCAGACTATAAGACAAGGCTGGTAACCGAAGATAATACAAGGACTGGGGTCCCGAGGTGAGGCGGACCGAGGAATGTGAATGGCGGATGTGCCGAGCCGGGACCGGCGTACCAAGTGTGATGTAGGTGACGCGGGTACTTGGTCGTGGATATAGGATGATTGCTCGGTCGGCACTGCCGAATGGTCGTGTCTCGGTACGGTACTTGACACCACCCTATACTGTGAACAGTCTTAAGATCCCCAGTGCTTCCCGACTTTCTGCCCCAATTCCGATTCCGATCCCGAGTTGGCGACCCTTAGTCCCGATGTCCCCGGAGTATGAACCCCCCCTTCGGAAATCATTCAGAACCCTCTGGAAACCCTTCCGGAAGCCTCCAGCTAAGTGCCGACACATGGATTTAACAGTATATTCGTACTCACACTCTTGATCCTCATTAAGCATGAGACCTATCACATGTTCACAAGCCATGTGTCAAGCGTTGGTTACTGACGGACTTCGGTACTGCCGAGGGGTGTTGGTGAAAAGGTCGGGCGGACTATGGCCAAGTCCTGCAGGCCAAGAGTAGTGGCATTGGCTTCAACATACTCATGCGTTGTGCCCTACTTGCCGTGCGTGCCACTGTATTTGCCACAGACAGATACTTGGGGGGATGCTGAGGATGCCGGCCTGAGTCGAGGACTTGACAGAAGAGAAGAAGGTAGAAGGGCCTAAGCCTAGTCGATACCCAGAATGAGGAAATATGTACATGCATGTCCTACTTATATAGGTTAAGAAGCGACATGCTACTTATATAGGTTAAGAAGCGACATGTGGAATAAGGAATGTGGGACAACAAGGTATGCAGAGCATGTGGTTATTGTCCACAACAAATAAAATTAGAATAAGGAATGCAACGTGGGGATAGAACAATAAAAGACAGGATAATAGAATGTGCCCGAAGATAGGACAATAGGAGGTGCCAGACTATAAGACAAGGCTCGTAACCGAGGATAGTACAAGGACAGGAAGTCCCGAAGTGAAAAGGGCTGAGGGGTGGGGACAGGGAGTGTGGATGGTGGACATGCCGAGCTGAAACTGGCGTACCAAGTGTCATGCATGTAACGCGGGTACTTGGTCGTGGATATAGGATGATTGCTTGGTCGGCAATGCCGAATAGACATGTCTCGGTATGGTACTTGACACCATGCAGACAATCATTCAGGCATCTGCCCCCCATGCATCCATCCCCCGAGAACTGCCCATCCCTGGGCCAAGTTTCCAGATGCCTCAGATCCCAGCACACCCCCTGGAGCCTTCTTCTGACTCCAGATTCTCGGATGCAGATTAACACCTGCATTCAAATTTGACCAACCCATTCCTCGTGAACCACCCCCTGGTGATTTAACAATCATCGCCATCGGATATGCGGTCCGGTTCAGGACCATCCACAGCAGCGCCGTCAGACTCATCGGCACCCCCCTACGTACCACCACCCCTCACACCTCCACTCACGGCACCACCGCCTGTAGCACCACCACTCATTGCACCACCCATCATACCCCCATTTGCTGCACCACTCCCCATCGCCCAACCCCATGTCACACCACCTGCCGCAGCACCGCCACCTCCTGCACGCCCGGGAGGGGCCCCCACCTTAGGACCCAACATTGTGCCTGATCTCACTCAGGCCCTTGTTATGCTGGCAAGCAACTTAGCCAGCCCCAGAAGATAAGCCCCCCATGCCACCAAGGTTCGGGACCCAGATACCTTTGATGGATCTGATTCAAGGAAACTACAAGCCTTTCTAGTACAATGTAGACTGAACTTCCGTGACCGCCCTGACACCTTCGATACTGAGAGCGCCAAGGTAACCTATATACTGTTGTACCTGACCGGTACTGCCCTGGACTGGTTTGAACCAGCCCTTTCTGCCCCCGACAAGCCAGACTGGCTCCATGACTATGAGGAGTTTGTAAATGAACTCAAAACCAACTTCAGCCCCCACGACCCAGAAGGAGAGGCCAAAGCAGACCTTGAGACCCTCCACATGCACGATAATCAGCACATCACGAAATATGTAGTTGAATTCAATCGACTAGCCAACCGCATCTACTGGGGCAACACTGCACTTCGTCGCCAGTTCTACAATGGACTCCCCGGCAGAATCAAGGACAAGATCTCTAGAGTAGGAAAGCCCCATTCCCTGCTCCAACTTCGTCTCCTGTCCCAATCCATCGATGCCTGCTACTGGGAGTGACCATTGGAAATCGCCAGAGAGCCCCCCTCCACCCGGAACTTTGACCACCCCTACGACAGAGGGAGGACCCCCATGACCATATATTCGGCCCCTAACATGGGAAATAAGACGGCCAATGTAGGCCAATCCACGACCCTGTCCAGTGGCAGCAGGACTATCACGGATCTTTCGTCCAAAATCAGTAAAGACAGAAAACTTACACCACAAGAACAGCAACACTGCTTCAAACAAAACCTCTGCCTCTTCTGCAGCAGATCGGGCCACTCAGCCAAGGAATGCCCAAGATCCACCACCACAGTCACCAAAGGGCACGCAGCCTCTGTGACGGAAGAGGTTGAAGAAGAGTCTAAGACGTCGGATGCTTCGGAAACCAAGGAATAAGAAGTTGGGCTCCCAACTCTGGCACCAGTTGTTCATGTTGAAACACCAACTATGCCTAAGGACATAAAACAAAACAATGCATCCAACCTTTTCAGGAATATGACCCCCTGTGACCAATCATTGAAAAGATTTTGACCCCTCTGCAGAGACACTCTGACTCTGACCCCTCTGAACTCTGACCCTCCGAATCTGACCCTCTGAACCCCATCAGAATTCTAGTTGCAAGGACCATATGCTCACCCACTATGATCCATTGATTGACAGGGCATTGAGTACTACTCGTTTAGATTATCCTAACTGATTCTTGGCAATATGGAGCCAGCAGTCTTCACTCAGTGCTCAAATCCAACCCTCCAAAAAACTCTGCTCAGGAAGAACCCTGAAAACTGCAGAATCCTGTACCATCCCTTAGACTAATAGTACCATGTAGATTCTTTTAGAACTAGACCCTTCTTGTTAGAATATTAATACAAGCTAAACTAATCAACAATTTCAACCGAGACTCGAGTTGCAGGACATTCTCCAAATCCCGACGACACTACCTCCGTCCAAAGCGACAATCCGGTAGAATGAATGCTACGATCTCCATGACCACCACAACACCACGACCCCATCCACACAGTTGGGCAGGCGAAGAGACGCCTACCCTGGGAAGGAGGAAGAATGACCAAGGAAACAGCTCAGTGATTGGGAAACCCTGACACTTCCCCTCCAAAAAACCACCTCGATGCCGTCTACAATCACACTCACGACCAAATTATACACAAAACAATCCATTCATTATTGACATGGAACACCCAGGCCCTGATCAGAACCAACCTGATCAAGGTACCAAACAGTTCCAACTTGGACCAGCCCTAGAGGCTTTCCCCCCCCCTAACCTCACTTCCTCGAACCACCCAATGGACCCCTCACACCAAGCGTCCACATCCTGTGACCGAGTCACTTAATGGACTCACCCGAAACTCCCCCAGTTTCCAAAGGATGAACACCACCCGAGAACTGATCATGGGGACCAACCCCCTGATTAATCAAGGACGACAATGCGTCGACAAGATTCCGAGCCAGTATAACCTCCCCTGAACGCAGTTCCGACAACTCGACAATTCACAACAAACAGCAGTCAAGTGCTACGAGAAGATCCTGGAAATAACTCGACTTCACCTGGAATGCATCCAGATGGGCCAAAAACATGGAAACCCGATCAAAAGCTTCTGGACCATCCACCCCCACCACTAGACCACTGAGAACAACACCCTGTCCTGACTGACTATAAGGATGGTCTCTGGACAGTAGTGGATCTAAAAAATGCCCCTGCACTATAGAGAGATTAAAGGAAGGAGAAATCAAACTATTCAAACAAACCAAGGGAATCGTGTCATGATGGCACGAGCCCGCAAAGCTGCCACATCGGCATCAATGCCCCGTAGGCATCACACTTCATCCTCAAGACCCCCGTCAAACTCTCCCGACGATGCCCCAGAGAGGAAAAAATGGGAAAGAATTCCAAAACTTCCCGAGGGATGAGGATCTGTGCTCTCCATTGAAGAAAGGCCCCTCCCAGTTCTGCGAACACCTCCTTTTTATAGACAAACGAACCATCAGTGCTTATCAATCAAAATATCCCAGGAAACTATCAAAGACTCCCACAGTAATGTCTGTCTTAATTACGGCTCCAATTAAGTTTAGGACCTCGAGGGCTCAGTCCTAGTGGAGGGATACTGTTAAGGCCCATGCCACCAAACAAACCCACATTAAACCCCACAACCACCCGCGCCATTTCCAGGACCTTTCCGATCACTCAAAGTCTGAATAACCGATTTCTGGATTTCCAATACATCATTCCGAGGTTCTGTGTTTCTGAACCTCCAAAGATTTTGAAGTCAAGGTTCCACTCCTTTGATAGACGACATGCAGGATCACCACGTACCTCACTCCTTTGTTCTTCATTTTATATTGCCCCTTGTACTCTTCTCCCCCTTGTCTTTACTCGGTAAAAGATAGTACAAGACTAGATACATGTATATAAGTCACCAGTCAACTGGACTATTTGCCAGTATGAATATCGACTTAATTCTGCATCGCAGTTTCCGATTAAGTTCCGGTAAACTTTCCGACTCTCTGAAATTAGGGACAGATGATCGAGGAGGGCGCAACACATAAGTTGAAGCCAAGTCCCTGTGACCTCGAACCACTCATACCACCCTATACCATGAACAGTCTTAAGATCCCCAGCACTTCCCAACTTTCCTCCCCCATTCCGATTCCAATCCTGAGTCTACGACCCTTAGCCCCTCTGTCCCTGGAGTACAAACCCCCCCTTTAGAAATCATTTGGAACCCTCTGGAAACCCTTCCGGAAGCCTCCAGCTAAGCGCTGACACATGGATTTAACACCAGCCTTCTTCAGGTTCCTCCTTACAGTCTTGGATGTCACTGGTTTATTGAGAATGTTTTTGAGCACCTGGGTACCCTGGGTTGCATTCTCAATCTTCCCTCTTTGCATGAGCGATACAATATGGTGGATGTTAGAAGGGGATATCTTAGATGTGCAACCACCAGTGGCCTTGGGTATATCAGGACAGTGTTTCCTGTGAATGGTAGAGATAGAGCCAACAGAGACACCAAGGTAAGAGGAGATGTAGTGGCTAGAATGACCAATTTTGGAGCAATTGGATGATAGAGTCAACTTTAGCAGCAGAGAGAGGCTTCATGGTTCTGAACAAGGAATGTTTGGCTTTTTTTGGACAGAAACAAACTATAAAAAGGTTCACACAATGTCACATGACTTGTCATGTGATTTCCAGCCCTGTATATACAATTTATTGCATTAATAACTGTGAGGGACAAAACCGTTCAAATGCATTATTTTTTTAATAATTAATATCTCAATGAATATTGAGAGTTACATAATCATCTTGATTGTGACCACATGTTCAGAAGCAGGGCTATCTCCACTAATTACATCATATTTTTTGATTATGTGATCCTCCCGTTATTTACAGTACAACACAAATGTTCAAAACACTTGAACAGTTTTGTCCCCTACTGTAGTTCCTCAGTCTGAGTATCAACTAGTGGGAAAATCATGAAAGGAATGCCGAATTTTTTGGGAGTCCTGATCTGAAAATGGGCAACAAGGATTGAAGGGGAGTGGATGGGCTGAAGAAATTTGGGAGTAAGGGGAACTGAGGAGGGGATTCGGGAGTTGTAGAGAACAAGACTCATTGTTAAGTCTGCGTGTCAGGCGCTTAGCTAGCACTTCCGAAGGGGTTATCCGGGTTAGCATGAAGGTCCGTAATGGGGCCGAGGGCTGAGATGGAAGTTGGACGGACTACGGACGGGGGACGGAGGCGCCGGGAACTTAGGGTAGGTCGCAGAATGGTTCAATCCGGTCACTGAGGTGTTCGAGGTCGAAGGGACTTGGCTTCAACTTATGTGTTGCGCCCTCCTCAATTGTCTGTCCCTAATTTTGGAAATGAGGCCGGAGTTTACTGGAAATGAATCGGAAACTGGTGGGGGACTAATTCGATATTCGTACTAGCGAACAGTCTAGTCAACTGGAAGATTGTACTTTCTTTGCCGGTCATAAAACAAGGAGAAAGGAAGTACAAGGAGTCAATAGGAAAGAAGAACAAGGGAGTAAGGTACGTGATGGTCCTGCGCGTCGGTTATCAAAGTATCGGAACCTTGATTTTCAGAGTCTTCAGAGGGTCGGAATCGCGGAACCTCGGAAAGTATGTCAGACATCCGGAAATCGGTTGTTCAGGCTTTGGTCGATCGGAAAGGTCTTGGAAACGGTGCGGATGGTTGTGGGGTTTAATGTGGGTTTGTTTGGCTGCATGGGCCATAACACTCATAAGGAGAGCTATGATCAGGTCAAGGAGGCCAAGGAGGGCTACAAATTGAGTGTGCAGATGGTGGCCATGCAACCTAGCAGATGGATGGTGACTGTGGAAGTTCCACAGCTGGATGTATTGGGATTTTGGCACTTTGCCAAGGTCTGGGAGGACCTTCTGCATGGTCAGGCCAGGATGATGAGGGTACTACCCCACTTGGCAGAAGGAGTGGAGTACATAGGTTGTGCGGTGGCCCTGGTGGGTGAGGACCTGTGTAGGGTTTTGCGAGGTTCAGGAGGAGTGGGAGGAGGGAAAGTCCAGGAGAGGACCAGTTGAGGGATGATGACAGTAAGAGGGAAAAGGGGGAAGAAAAGGGGAATGGGAGGGGGGGAAGAGATTGTTGGGAATAGAGGGTTGGGTGGTTGAAGAAGGAGGAATTCAGTATGGAAGTAAGGTCAAGATGGTATAGGGGCAGGATGGAGAGGAACTAAGGTTGGAATAGAGGGAACAGAGGGGTAAATGGAGGGAAATTTTGGGAGGGGATGTCTTGGGGAGGGGAGTTTGCATAGTTTAAAGGGTTTCTAGCTAGTCACCACCCCCCCTTTTAGGTAGACATCCCACCATCTAGTAAAAGTGTCAGCTTCGAGCTGAAGACAATGGAAAAGAGTGGTAAGGGCATATAATGCAAATATACGGAATGAATGAAGCTAAAACAGATGGGGATGGATGGAAAGGACCTTGGCCAAATGTGCCAAGTGGCACCACTGACCGAGAGGTGCCAGCTGAAAACTTGCCAGCTGTTCTGGTATACAAGCATGTATGAGGCAGTTGCATTGACTAGGGCTATTGGCAGAGCTTCCAATGACAGAACAGGATCCTGGGTGAGGCTTTTGGAACAGTGGCAAGTGCCAACTGGACCGAGGCCATTGGGATGCACCTAAAAGTGTTAGTGGTGTAATGGAATGTAATACTGCCCAATACCCTGTTAATCAATGAATTATAGCGGGTGAGTGAGTTGTGACCAAATATTGCTATCCAATAGATCTAGTGACATGACAGATGGATGGGGTGGACTGAAATTGTCCTGATGGAAAATCTAGCAGATATCTCTATATATTCAGTAATAATCAAATTAGCAGTACTAGATCAAGGAATTTTAAATAGAGAAATAAAATAACGAGGTTTTTTCCAGAAGCAAATGAGCTATAAGTGGATGCTGATTCAATCAAGCATATAAGTGGGTTACTGAGGATTTCGGCACCCAAATGGATAACAGAAGAATTATTAAATGAAAAGGAGAAGGAAACTGTCTGGGGTCTGCATCCATCTTAGGTTTGGCAGTTTGGGAGTATCAAGATGGGGCATTGCTGTAGGGTTGGTAGGAAGAACTGAAAATATATTGAAATAGATGGTTTCTGAATCCATGCTGATACTGAATTATAAGGATGGAATGCAGAGTTGTCTTGACAGAAATCGAGGAACTTGGCACTGAGTCAGAAGTTAGAAAGGTCATTAAAAGGTTGGGATTAGCAGATTATAAGAAGTGAAAACATGGGAAGTAGTGTGATTCTGGAAATACTGTCAGGTACCGGTATTGCCAACAATGCATAGGCCGAGCATTATAGTAATAGTGCTGGCTTCATGATACTGGTGGGAAGCAGCCAAGTCCTGCAGGCTGGTCGTAGTGGCTTGGCTTCAACATGCTCATGTGTTGCACCCTACTTTCTATGCATGCAACTGATTTGGGACAGAAGAGATACCTGGGAGAGTGCCGAGAGTGTCAGCCCGAATAAAGGACTTTAGACAGGAGAAGGGAGGACAAGAAGGCATAATCCTAGTTGATTTCCAGAATGAAGATCTATCTACATACATTCACTACTTATATAGGTTAAGAAGCAAGATGTGGAACAGGGTGGCACAAGGAATAGAGAACAATAAGGTATGAAAAATCATGTGGAGGTATTGTCCACAATGATCAAGAATAGAACATAGAATGTGGACAAGAATAGAACAATGAAAACAAGATAATAGAAATGTGGCCAAGAATAGAATAATAGAGGATGACTGAATATAAAACAATAGGGTCATGGCCAAGGATAAAACAATGAGGAAATGTTCCAAGGTAGAATGGGGCAAGAATAAAGGATAGACAGGGTGGGATTAATGGATAATGAGTGAAGGAAGAGTGGATGATGGATAGGAATGGGGAATGTAGGTGGTGAATGTGCCAAGCTGAGACCGATGTACTGAGTGACTTGTATGCAGTTTGGTCACTTGCATATGGAAATAGACTTATCGTCTGGTCGGCACTGCCAAATTACTGATACCTAGTACATGTACTTGACAAAGTTCAGTAGTCTGATAATCAACTTAGAATTTGACCAGCAACCTTGCTCACACTCTGAGCTTCATCATACTCTCTGAGCTGTCATTGAATAGGTTTCCAAAACCTTGCTCTACTCAAACCTCTGCCCAAAGCTAGGGATCAATGAGATTGGAAGGCACAGCATATAAGCTGAAGCCAAGCCCCACACCCAAACCTCTGCAAAGTTTCAACTCGCTAAGCTTTTAAGTACTAAGAACCTTGCCGCTTGTGTTCTTAACACCTACTTTCCATTTTAAGACAGAAGAGATACCCAGGAGAGTGCTGAGAGTGTCAGCCTGAGTAGAGGACTTCAGATGGGAGGAGGGAAGATAAGAAGGCATAAGCCAAGTCAATATTCAGAATGAGAAAATATCTACATCCATGTACTACTTATATAGGTTAAGAAGTGACATGTGGAATCAGGGTGGCATAAGACATGGAGAAGAACAATAAGGTATGAAGAGCATGTGGAGGTATTGTCCACAATGTTCAAGAATAGAACAAAGAAAATGTGGCCAAATCCCCTGGTGCGGGGAGGTTGCTTGTTGTCCCAGGCATTGGCCTCAAAGTGGTCCGGGGTGGCAACCCAGGGGCTATATCCAAGTCAGAGTGATTCCTGGCAGGGCAGCCCAGGGGCCAACTGGATGCCAAAACCAAATAATTCTGAAATGTGCATGGTCAGCACAAAGTAAGAAGGAGGGGTAGACAAAACCCCAGGATGTAGTGCACAGTAGGATATGGGTAGCTAATGACCAATAGAATTTTGTTCACCCTAGGCCCCCCCAGGGACCACTTGTTTGAACTTATTTCACTCAAGTTAAAAAATTCTAAAATCAACCATGAAATCCACATCGCCCTCAGCAAGTGATGCCAGCCAGAAATCCCAGTCATCATCTCAGAGTGAATCGGACACCATGAATCACTCAATGACAATGAAGTGAAAAAAGGGTAGAAGTAGTGAGGAGACTCCTACAACCAAAAAGAGGAAAACGGACCCCAAACCCATTAGGCCCATCCACCCCAAACCCAGGGGACAGAGTGGTAGAAACACCATATCTATCCCTTTGAGGAACCAGAACAGGACTGACCCATCTATAGGTTCTGGCTCCTCAAAAACAGCAAGCACCAGCCGGTCCAGGGTCAAGAGGGGTAGCACTGGGAGCTTAGCAATTGGAAAACTCTTTGCCACACAAGGAGGCAACGTATGCAGACAGAGACCACCGCAGATCATAGCAGGGTTATGTATTAAGAATTCTAGACAATGGTTCAGTCTTCTGAAGGGAAAGACTCATTGATATTAGAGTATCTACCTAGACAATGGCTAAGTAATGAAAGTAAGTCACTACATATCTCAATGGTGTAAAAATAGTACTCACTTCAGTCTTCTAAAGGGAAAGACTGAAGTGACAAAGGAATGAATGGAACTACTTATAGTCAAGACTGAGTGGCACTTAACAATGGATAAGGAAGAATAAAGAAGCAGAAAAATGTTGAATTTTGGTGGTGCTGAGCAAGGACCGTGGAAAGGACAACTGTTTGGCTTGAGCAGAGGTAATGGCTCATTGCAAACAGATGAGGAATTAAAAATCACATGTGACTAATGCGACATGGCAACCAATGTACAGATGCCGGTCAAAATATTCCAACACACCTCCTTGAGCGGCATCTGCTCTCTATGCACCTCCTGAAATCCAAAACTCCTCAACTTCTATCTCAGTTCTCCAGATCCTATGCTGATTCATGGTGCGAGGGGGTAGATCCACGTATAAGTTCCATTACAGACATGTATCCAGGGTTCCATAGGTAGAGTAGAATGGAAATCATGTCAGCAAACGTGGGGAAAAAAAACAGGCTGTTGATAGGCCCGGCGTACTTTCACTAGGTACGGCTTCTCAGTTCGGTTACAACAGGCTTTCAGTAGGCCTGGCACACTTTCGGTAGGTGTGGCTTTTCGTTTCGGTTACAACAGGCTTTCGGTAGGCCTGGCACACTTTCGGTAGGTGTGGCTTTCGGTCGAACATCACAGGCTTTCATTAGGCCTGGTTGTGCACGCTTTCGGTAGGCACAGCTTCGACTGGGTTTGGGCTTTTGAGGTTCCGCAGATCCTATCAGCACCGGTGGTGGTTAACGGGAGCAACCTGTGATCTGTTTGTGTTGAATTTCGGTGGTGCTGAGCAAGGACTGTGGAAAGGGCAACTGTTTGGCTTGAGCAGAGGTAATGGCTCATTGCAAACAGATGAGGAATTACAAATCGCATGTGACTAATGTGACATGGCAACCAATGTACAGATGCCAGTCAAAATATTCCAACAAAAAATGTAAAACTTATGACATGCAGGATAGAATAACAGACAAGTACAGCCTCAGCACTGGTCCAGGGCAAGTCTAAGCAGGATTGGCAGTGTGAAGAGAAAGAGCTGGATGGTTGGAGAGATGATAGAACTGTGGGACATACAGCAGTATTCTTAACATTATATGCAGGCCTCAAGAACATGTTATCGGTGGAGACAGCAGTAGTCCCACAAGATGTGCTTGATGAGGCCAGAATATATCCTGATGGGATATATGAAGTCTACATGGATAGACCTGAGGAAAGAAACCAATTGTGGGAGATCTCTGACTGCATCATGCTGGCAACAGTCTATGGATGCAAGTCACTGAAATTCTACAAGAGGAGGAAAAGAGGACTCATGGACAGGATCATGTCCATCACAAGAAAGCTCTTGTGGGAGGGGCTGGGGAACAAGGTAGCTGAAACACTCGATCTCCAGTTGATCCAAATATCAAAGCCTCATGTAAGCACCCCCAACCTGGAAGTTTGGGCCTTGCTGACACTCCCACTGGGGAGCAACAAAAACAAGGTGCTGAACAGAAAACAGTTGAGGGTGGTTGAAAGTGAGGAAGTGATGATAGTGTATGTCAAATTCCTGTGAGAGTTGGATGAGGTAAAACACTATAGGATCACCAACACTCCTCTGTACCTGAAACCGGACTAAATAGAGGATGTAGTCATGGAAAAACTTGTGAAAAGGCTGAAGACCCCCCCAATCATTGTTCATAGACACCAATGGAATGGTAACAGACACGAGCCGTCATTGCACGTGAAACTTACCTTCAATAGAATTAAACAAGACCCACCAGAAAGGTCAGGTTCAGAGGATGGGATGGAAATAGTTATAGATGCAATACGTGGTCATGAGAGTATATGGAAGGTTGGCCAGTTAAAATAGAGAATCCATAATGGTGTTAAATCTGTGTGTCAGGTGCTTAGCTAAATGCTTCTGGAAGGGTTTCTGGAGGCTTCTAAATGGTTTCTGAGAGGGGGTTTGGTATTCTAAAGGTAGAGGGACTAGAGGTCATGGTTCACAGATGGAAGCGGAAAAGGCAGAAGGACGGGAAGTGCTGGGGGCTTAGGACTGTTCATGGTATTAGGTCATATGGTTAGTCATTTGAGTTATTTGAGGTTGCAGGGACTTGGCTTTAACTTATGTGTTGCATCCTCCTCGATCATCTGTCCCTAATTTCGGAAAGTCAGAAAGTTTACCGGAACTGAATCGCAAACTACAATGCAGAATTAAGTCGATATTCATACTGGCAAATGGTCCAGTCAACTGGTGGTTTATATACATGTAACTAATCCTTGTACTAACTTTTGCCAAGTAAAGACAAGGGGGAGGAGAGAGTACAAGGGGCTAATAGAGAATGAAAAACAAGGGAGTAAGGTACACAATGATCCTGCATGTCGTTTATCAAAAGAGCAGAACCTAGGTCTTGGAAATTGTACAGGTTCAGGATTGCAGAACTTTGGGTTGATACAACGGATTTGCAGAAAACAATTGTTTCAGGCTTTAAATGGTCGGAAGGTCCCAGAAACTATGTAGGTGGTTGTGGGGATTAATATGGGTTTGTTGGGGATATGGGCTATAACAGTATTCCCCTACTAAGACCGAGCCCTTGAGGTCCTAAGCTAAATTGAGGTGGTGATTAAGACTGACATGACTGTGGGAGCTTTCTGATTGTTCTCTGGGATGATTGTCAATCAATAAGGGCTGATGGTTCAGTTGCCTATAAGAGGGGTGTGTGTAGAACTGGGAGGAGTCTTTCCCCAATGGAGAATGTGGATTCCCAACCCTCGGAAAACCTCAGAGACTTTTCCCATATCCCCCTTTATGGTGTGGGGCTGGAGGGGGGTTTGGGAGTTGAGTTGCAGTATTTGCGAGTCCTTGATGATGAGTTGGGGACTCTGCGTGCCTGCACCATTAGGCTCTGTGATTCCTAAAGTGTGTGATGCCCTTGTAGGGGTCTTCTTCTTTTTGATCCTTTCATGGCGGGTTACCTTTCAAAGCGGTTGTCATCTGGGGCTGTTCCTTGCTGAGATCTGGAGCAGGACATGACCTCTGGTGGTCCAGTGGCAGAGGCAGGTGGATTGGAAGTGCTTGATCATTTTTCTGCCTACCTAGTTCGCTTGGATATGGTTCAGGAGGATTTGTGCTACTTCTGGACTCTTCTTGCGCAATACAACCATTGCCTGTTCCATTTGATGACAACTACAGGAGATCATTTGGGGGATTTGAGGCTAGGCAGGATCCTGGTTGATGCATTGTTAACATTCCTGGAAGAAGATCCATCGGTGATTGGACTCAATGTCATGTTCTTGGATGATGTGGATTAGTTGCTCATTTTTTAGGTGGGCAGAGGGTCAGGTGGCTCTAATAGGTGATTTGGGTAGGGGTGTGGATGTTCTGGAGGCGAGGGGGTTGTATTGGGTTTGGGATGTAGAAAGGACAGGACAGTTTTGTTATATACCATTGCAATGGTTGGTGAATACATGTAACAAGTTGCTGTTTAAATAGTGCCCACAGACTAATGCCAGATAACCTAGCATAGTAGCCTTTTGGCCCAGTTGGAAGAGCACACTACTGTGGGAATTTGTTGCCTTTTACAGTATGCCAGGTTAACCAAAGGTCAGCAGTTTAAATCCCTGTGTGTGCAATAATTTAGAGGGTTGTTGCAATCACTTGGACCCCAGGAACCCTGGCTTACATGATGGTCCATGACATCATGGGGGTCTGCTATGTCAAACAGTAATTAGAGTGCTTGGGGGGAGCCACAGACAGGCCTGGGAAACTTGTTAAGATATCATCACTGTGGCACCTTAAGGGCTTGGTACCTAAGGGGAAGGTACTATTACATACCATTGCAATGGCCATTTTGTCTGAGGGGTGGTACAGGTTCCGTGATGGTCAGGAGTCTCAGTTTTGAATCATGTCAATGGTTCAGTGTGTATTAACATGTTTTCAAATAGGTTCTAGTTTAAGAGGGAATCTACACATGGTGCCGTTTTGTCTAAGGGGCCGTACAAGTTCCGTGATGGTCAGGGTTCTTCCTGAGCAGAGTTTTTAGATCGGATTGAGCACTGAGTGAAGACTGTAGGCTCAATGGTACCAAGAATCAGTTGGGATAAAGGTCTAAACAAGTAGTACTCAATGCCCTGTCAATTGATGGATCGTAGCAGGTGAGTGTATAGTGTCTGGGTAACTAGAATCTGATGGATTTTTGGAGGGTTGGAGTTGTTTCTAAGGAAATGGGTCGAAACTTTTTAATTATTGGTCATGGGTGTTCAAAATTCCTGAAAGGTTGGACACATTGTTTGTTTTACTCCATGGGCACTGTTAGTGTTCAACACGAACAACTCATGCTAGAGTTGGAGGCCTTGCTTCTTATTCCTTGGTTTCCAAAGCATCCAAAGCTTTGGACTCTTCTTCAATTTCCTCTCTCACCAAGGCTGCATGCCCCTTGGTGACTGTGGTGGCAGATCTTGGGCATTCCTTGGCTGTGTGGCCTGATCTACCACAGAAGAGGCAGAGGTTTTGTTTGAAGCAGTGTTGCCGTTCTTGTGGTGTAAGTTTTCCATCTTTACTGAGCTTGGAAGATAGGTCTGTGGTAGTACTGCTGCCACTGGATGGGGTCACGGGTTGGCCTGTATTGGCCATCTTATTGCCCATATTAGGGGCTGAGTATGTGTTTATGGGGGTCCTCCCTCTGTCATAGGGGTAGTCGAAGTTCCAGGTGGAGGAGGACTCTCTGGTGACTTCCAATCATCGCTCCCAGTAGTGGGCATCAATGGATTGGGACAGGAGGTGGAGTTGGAGCAGGGAGTGGAATTTTCCTACTCTGGAGATCTCGTCCTTGATCCTACTGGGGAGTACGTTGTAGAACTGGCGATGGAGTGTGGCATCTCCCCAGTGGATGCAGGTGGCTAGTTGATTGAATTTGACTACATATTTTGTAATGCACTGGTTATCGTGCATGCAGAGGTTCTCAAGGTCTGCTTCGGCCTCTTTTTCTGCGTCATGGGGGCTGAAGTTGGTTTTGAGTTCACTGATGAACTTATCATAGTCATAGAGCCAGTCTGGCTCATCAGGGGTGGTGAGGGCTGGTTCAAACCAGTCCAGGGTGGTACTGGTCAGGTATAGGGAATGGTACGGGTCACCCATGGGTCAAATGTGAGTGACCTGCACCTGACCCATGGGAAACCTGAACCCGTCAACCCGTGGGTTTTTTCCCATGGGTCGACGGGTGTCGGGTGCACGGCACACCCACATGCCTGTGGCACGTTCATGTCGTATGTCGCGTTCGTGCTGACATGAACACATAGTACACCCCAACATGAACGTGCAGTATGCCCCAACACGAACACGCAGTACGCGCATGCACCAACACAAACGCACCGTACACATACGTGCCAACTCGAATGCGCCATACACGTACGTGCCAACTCAAATGTGCCGTACGTGTACGTGCCGACTCGAATGCGCTGTACGCATATGCGCCGACTCGAACACGCCGATATGGATGCATTGTATGCACACACACGAATGTGCTGTATGCATATGCGCCAAGACGAACGTGTTCTACGCCTCCACATACAGCTCATTGGTGTCGGCATGTGTGTGTCATACGTGTGCGGCGCGTGTGTGTCATATGCCCATGCAGCGCATGCATGTCGTATGTATGTGCCACGCATGTGTGTCGTATACATGTGCGTGTTGTACGTGCACATGTACCACAGGAGCGAGTGCCAGTTTGGGTGTTGTACTTGTGCGCATGCATGCGTACATGATTGATGCACCGGGTTGGGCTGGGTTACAGGTGCTCTCTGCTTAACCCGCACCCGCACCCAAGGGCACCCAACCTGGTGACCCGTGCGGGTTGGCCAAACCCATGCTATTCCCTAGTCAGGTACGACAGTACATAGGTTACCTTGGTGCTATTGGAATCAAAAGTGTCAGGGCGATCATGGAAGTTCAGACTACACTGTACTAGGAAGGCTTATAGCTTCCTCAAATCAGATTTGTTGAAGGTATCTGGATCCCGGACCTTGGTGGTGTGGGGGGCTGATCTTCTGGGGCTGGTCAAGTTATTTGCTAGCATAACAAGGGCCTGAGTGAGGTCAGGCACATCGTTGGGTCTTAAGGCAGGGGCCCCTCCTGGATGTGCAGGAGGTGGCAGTGCTGTGGTAGGTTGTGCGACATGGGATGGATGACAGGGGGTGGCGCAGTGGGCGGAGGTGTGACAGATGATGGTGCAATGAGTGGTGGTGCAATGGGCGGTGGTGCAATGAATGGAGGTGCGAAGGGTGGTGGTATGTAGGGGGGAGATGCGAAAGGGGGTGGTGCCAATGGTGGTCCTGAAGTTGATGGCATCTCTGAGGGTGATGATTGCTGAGTTGCCAGGGGGTGGTTCACAAGGAATGGGTTGGTCATATTTGAGCATGGGTGTAGGTCTGCACTCGTGAATCCAGAGTCAGATGAAGGTTCCAGAGTGTGTGCTGGGGTCTGAGGTGTCTGGAAACTAGGTCCAGGGGCAGACAGTTCTCAGGGGATGGATGCACGGTAGGCAGACACCTGGGAGATTGTCTGTAGAGCTTGTGAATGCATGATGGGTCTCGAGCTCATAATGATCAGGAGTGTAAGTACAAATATACTGTTAAATCCATGTGTCAGGCACTTAGCTAAATGCTTCCGGAAGGGTTTCTGGAGGCTTCCAAATGGTTTCTGAAAGGGGGTTTGGTATTCTGGAGGTGGAGGGACTAGAGGTCATGGTTCATGGATGGAAGCAGAAAAGACAGAAGGACGGGAAGTACTGGGGGCTTAGGACTGTTCATGGTATTAGGTCATACAACTAGTTGTTTGAGTTGTTTGAGGTTGCAGGGACTTGGCTTCAACTTATGTATTGTGCCCTCCTCAATCATCTGTCCCTAATTTCAGAAAGTCAGAAAGTTTACCAGAACTGAATCACAAACTATGACACAGAATTAAGTTGATATTTGTACTGGCAAATAGTCCAGTCGACTGGTGGCTTATATACATGTAGCTAATCCTTGTACTAACTTTTCCCAAGTAAAGACAAGGGGGAGAAAAGAGTACAAGGGGCTAATAGAGAATGAAGAACAAGGGAGTGAGGTATGCAATGATCCTGCATGTTGTTTATCAAAAGAGCGGAACCTAGGTCTCAGAAATCACGGAGGTTCAGGATTGCAGAACTTTGGGTTGATACAATGGATTTGCGGAAAGCAATTGTTTCAGGCTTTAAATGGTTGGAAGGTCCCAGACACGGTGTGGGTGGTTGTGAGGATTAATATGGGTTTATTAGGGGCATGAGCCATAACACTAAGCTTGGAAAGGGTTTTGAATTGAGGGAAGTTGAGGAGGCTGTCTTTGATATTCTTGGCCAACCCTTTGTATGCTACATGTGTGAGGGTGGCTTCATTCCATTGAGTACAAGTGGATGCTTGGGCAAGTCAATGAAGTAGCATACTGTACAATAATGGTCCTTCATGAGTATTTTGCCAAGTTCAATTTCTGCTTGCACAGCATTGTTGAATGATCTGAAGTTTATTTCAAGTCTGGATGAAAAGTCTTTCCAGACTCTAAGCCAACTAGGCTTGGGTTGAATTTCACCTAGAATGGCAGGTTTTAAGTACTCAAGCACAGGGCCTGTGAGGTCCAATATGGTGTATTGGACCTTTGACACCTCCATGTTGAAAGCCAATGGATGGTCTCAAAAGTTTAGCATACACTGCAGGAAGAATGTGCAAAGCTTAGCTTGGTCTGTGCCATTGTAGACCTCAGGCTCATAGATCTTGCCATGATGGCCAGGATCGTTGTGTTTAGGGGGTGGTTGGGCTAATCACTCAACTAGTTTTTTGACGATTTTGTTAGTATCAGCACCCAAATTGATAGTGGAGTCCATATCATCCATGTTGTTATCATTAATTGGGTCTTCATCATCATCATCCAGAGGTCCAGGAGGAGGGTTTCTGCCTGATAGGCCAGCTTTATTATTTGAAGGTTGTTCTGACAGTCATCTCATGTTGGAAATCTCTTGCAACTGATTTGGGACTTCTATGATGAAAGTTAGACTGTAGATGGTCAATTGGGTATTCATGATTGTCGTAATGTACAAAGTGATATGCAAAGTATGGTCAGGTGTAGAAGTCAGATGATACTGTTATGATGTAAGGAAATGATGTAGTCGTAATTCAAAGTAATATCTCCCAAAGGTGAAGCAATGGTGAGGTTCTGAATAGGGTATGGCTTCAACTTGTGTGTTACTCCCACTGGACTGCACTGGACCCTAATTTCATAAAGGTGAGAGCAGAAATGAAGACTGAGATGAATAGAAGAAGCTTAGTTGAAATCTTAGTCAATTATCTGACTAAAGAGTGGACTACTGGATGTACAAGATCTTATACTACTTTGCAAATCTACAAGGAGTTGACTAGATTCCTATAATAGATAAGAAAGTCTGAAGATCAAGAAAAGTGAGAATGGAATACTATGTCCCAATCTTGATCTCCTCCATGACATTGAGGGGTGATGTGTCACCCTGATTCCAAATGGATTTACCCTATAAGGAATGTAATAACAGATCAGATATCAGAGAATAGAAATGACAGAATGGAATTGCAAATAAGGAAAGTGGAGCAGAATGTAAAAGTAAAATATTAAAAGTAATAAAAGTGAAGATGGATGTGCAAGCATATGGGATGGGCATAATGAGTGGGGCATATTGAAAGTTGCATGTGATGCCAAGATAGATATATGAGGTGTATTGAATTTGAAGGCTGAAGTGCATATGGTTGAATAGGCAAGCAAGGGTGGAAATAGACAAGCAAGGGTGGAAATAGGCAAGCAAGGGTGGAGTTAGGCTGAACGGTCTGATTTGAATGGTTGGGCATGCTGGCATAGTGGTTCCTAATAGGAGCAGAAGAGGGAAATGAGCAATGATACTTGTCAGTGTATTGACCAGCTCAAGACTGAGCTTTAAATAATTACATAAGAACTGTACATATAGTCTGGCAGAGTAGCAGAGTCCAATAATAAGTAATAGAGAGAGAGAGGAGTGGAGAAATCATAATATTTACCCTCTCACACTTCCTTAAACAACCATGGATGACTCTACCCCTACTAGACTCCTTCGACAAGTCCCTATTTGATGGCTCAAACTGGGAATCTGGTCATTCTTGACCAAAGCAGCCCTTCTATTCCTCAATGCTCTTGGCATCACAGAAGGAACTGAAACTGCTCCCTCCAATGCCATGAAACTTCTCTTCTGAAACTCCCTTTATACAACAAATTGATATGCTCTCTAAACTCTACACTTGAGTTTATTCTTCCAGTATAATGATTGCTGACTCTCTCCACATCATGATCCTCCTCAAGTCACTCCCTGATTCATATGAAGTCATGCAGCAGATGCTTCTTGCTACCATCAACTTTAATAAAGTTAATGCTGTGACTATTGACAATGTTTGCTGTCTGAAGAGGTACATCAGGCATCATTTCCTAGCACATCTGCTATCAAAAAGGCAACCACTAAGAGGAACAAATGCACTTACTGCAGTAGATCAGGACACCTAGAGAAGGACTGCTATCAAAAGCAGCGAAGCATCTCACAGGAAGAAGCACAAGCAGAGAGAAAGGGGAAGAACAAAAAGAAAGAGAAGAAGAAGGAAGGGGAGAAAAAGGAGGAGAAGATAGCATCTGTGAGTGTTGTCATAACTGATGTTTCTGACTCTCTCCCTAGTAAGGTAGCAGACAAACGGTTTCCGCTAAGGTCACACGATGTGACAGTCACGGTCACCAGTGCAAAAAATTTTTGTCATTGAAAAAATAAATTGTATTCTGCTACAGAGGATGGTGATTTTTTTTGGAAATAATAATTGAGATACATTATATATAACATCAGGCTTGTCTGACTCTAAAATAGTATCTGGCATGCCAGATCCTTGTGCAAAATGGTGGATGTGACAGTTGAGTCACGTGACCTTAGCGGAAATGGCCGGCTGCAACAATAATATCCTACCTCTACCTTACCTGTGGGAATGTCTTTCTATATATGGAATATTTCCTTATATAGGTGATTACATCAGCGCAAAAATTTTGTGACTGAAAAAATTTTGACAGTGTCAGACTGCTTAAAAAATGTGTTTATGAATTTTAAGAAGATGTTTGAAAGTTTGGATATACTACACTTGCAATAGTGATTTTAAAAAAAAATTAAATCCAACAATATGTACATATAGTTCCATGCCATTGATCTGTGGTCTCAGAATAATTTTTTTGTCGATGCTGCCAGATCCTTGTGCAAAATGGCGAGCGTGACACTTGAGTCACGTGACCTTAGCGGAAACTGTTTGTCCGCTACCTTAGTACATCAACTGTACTCACCGCTACTGATGAAACTGTTTGCTTTTATATTGGGTGTGACACTAAGTGGATGTTGGACTCAGGGTATACACACCATATCACATCTAACAGAAATGATTTCACTATGTATGTTATGGCTCATGTTGCCAATAAACCCACATTAATCTCCACAACCACCTGCACTATTTCCGAG
>QLPG01007367.1:0-18045 GCA_003314385.1 Gomphus sp. MG54 | reverse complement strand
CCTAAGCCTAGTCGATACCCAGAATGAAGAAGTATGTACATGCATGTCCTACTTATATGAGTTAAGAAGCGACATGTGGAATAAGGAATGTGGGACAACAAGGTATGCAAAGCATGTGGTTATTGTCCACAACAAGCAAAATTAGAATAAGAGATGTAGGACGGAAATAGAACAATAAAGGACAGAATAATAGGATGTGCCCTAGCACAATAGGAAATGCCTGATTGTAAAACAAGGCCATAACCGAAGATAACACAAGGGCAGGAAGTGCCGAGGTGAGGCAGACCGAGGAGTGAGGAGTGGGCGTAGGAATGAGGGGTGTGACCGATATGTGCGTCTGGCCGAGAACAACTCATTGAATGGTTCGTACTTGGTTACTAATGGAGTATTTTAGTCGGTACCGCTGAGTTATTGGGTCCTCGGTATGTGTACTTGACACAGAGCCACATTATAATAATGCTTGATGGGAGGCTGAAGGATGATGACTGTTATGGCCCATCCTGCCAAATAAACCCACATTAAACCCCACAACCACCTGCACCATTTCTGGGACTTTTCCGATCGCTCAAAGCCTGAATAACTGATTTCCGGATGTCCGACATACATTCTGAGGTTCTGCGGTTCCGAACCTCTGAAGACTCCGAAGTCAAGGTTCCATTCCATTGATAGACGACGCACAGGATCATCGCATACCTCACTCCTTGTTCTTTATTTTATATTGCCCCTTGTACATACTCTCTTCCCCCCCTTGTCTTTACTCGGTAAAAGATAGTACAAGAACTAGATACATGTATATAAACCACCAGTCGACTGGACTATTTGCCAGTATGAATATCGACTTGATACTGTGTCGTAGTTTCCGATTAAGTTCCGGTAAACTTCCAACTTTCCGAAATTAGGGACAGATGCTCGAGGAGGGCATAACACATAAGTTGAAGCCAAGTCCCTGCGACCTCAAACCACTCGTACCACCCTATACCGTGAACAGTCCCAAGACCCCCAGTGTTCCAGACTTCCATCCGCTCCAATTCTGATCCTGATTCTGATCCTTCACCCCCACCCTTGGAGTATGAACTCCCCCTTTGGAACCCTTTCGGAACCCTCTGAAAACCCTTCTGGAAGTCTCTAGCTAAGCACTGACATGCAGATTTAACAGTATATTCGTACTCACACTCCTGATCGTCATTAAGCATGAGACCTATCATATGTTCACAAGCCATGCAGACAATCACTCAGGCATCTGCCCGCTGTGCATCCGTCCCCCGAGAACTGCCTGTCCCCGGACCAAGTTTTCAGATGCCTCAGACCCCAGCTCATCCCCCAGAGCCTTCCTCCGACTCTGGATTTTCGGACACAGATCAACACCTGCATTCAAATTTGACCAACCCGTTCCTCGTGAACCACCCCCCAGCAATCCAACAATCATCGCCATCGGATATGCGGTCCAGTTCAGGACCATCCACAGCAGCACCGTCAGACTCGTTGGTGCCCCTCTACATACCACCACCTTTCGCACCTCCGCCCATGGCACCACCCCCCATGGCACCACCACTCATTGCACCACCCACCGTACCCCTGTTCATTGCACCACCCGCCGTACCCCTGTTCGCTGCACCACCCCCCGTCGCCCAACCCCATGTCGCACCACCAGCTGCAGCACCGCTGCCTCCTGCACACCCGGGAGGGGCCCCCACCTTAGGACCCAACATTGTGCCCGATCTCACTCAGGCCCTTGTTATGCTAGCAAGTAACTTAGCCAGCCCCAGAAGATCAGCTCCCTGCGCCGCCAAGGTTCGGGATCCGGATACCTTCAATGGATCCAATTCAAGAAAACTACAAGCCTTTCTAGTGAAATGTAGGCTGAACTTCCATGACCACCCTGATGCCTTCGACACCGAGAGCACCAAGGTAACCTACGTACTGTCGTACCTGACCAGTACCATCCTGGACTGGTTCGAACCAGCCCTCTCTGCCTCCGACGAGCCAGACTGGCTCTATGATTATGAGGAGTTCATGAATGAACTCAAAACCAACTTCGGCCCCCATGACCCAGAAGGAGAGGCCAAAGCAGACCTCGAGACCCTCCACATGTACAATAACCAGCGCATCACGAAATATGTAGTTGAATTTAACCGACTAGCCACCCACATCCACTGGGGCGACGCTACACTTCGTCACCAGTTCTACAACAGACTCCCCAGCAGAATCAAGGACGAGATCTCTAGAGTAGGAAAGCCCCATTCCCTGCTCCAACTCCATCTCCTGTCCCAATCCATCGATGCCCGCTACTGGGAGTGACAATCGGAAATCACCAGAGAGCCCCCCTCCACCCAGAACTTCAACCGCCCCTACGACAGAGGGAGGACCCCTGTGACCACATATTCGGCCCCTAACACAGGCAATAAGATGGCCAATGTAGGCCAACCTGCGACCCTATCCAGTGGCAGCAGGACCACCACAGATCTTTCATCCAAAATTGGAAAAGATGGAAAACTTACACCACAAGAATGGCAATGCCGCTTCGAACAAAACCTCTGCCTCTTCAGCAGCAGATTGGGCCACCCAGCCAAGGAATGCCTGAGATCCACCACTATGGTCACCAAAGGGCACGCAGCCTCTGTGATAGAAGAGGTTGAAGAAGAGTCTGAGACATCGGATGCTTCAGAAACTGAGGAATAAGAAGTTAGGCCCCCGACTCTGGCACCAGTTGTTCGCATTGAACACCAACTATGCCTATGGACGTAAAACAAAACAACGCATCCAACCTTTTCAGGAATATGACCCCCCGTGACCAATCGTCGAAAGATTTTGACCCCTCTGTGGAAACACTCCGACCCTCCAAACTCCGACCCTCCAAATCCAACCCCCTGAACCCTGTCAGAATTTTAGTTGCAAGGACTACGCTCACCCACTACGATCCGTTGATCGACAGGGTATTGAGTACTACTCGTTTAGATTATCCTAACTGATTCTTGGCAATATGGAGCCAGCAGTTTTCACTCAGCGCTCAAATATGACCCTCCAAAAACTCTGCTCAGGAAGAACCCTGATCATCGCAGAATCCCATACCATCCCTTAGACTAACGGTACCATGTAGATTCTCTAGAACTAGACCCTTTCTTGTTAGAGTATTAATACGAAGTTAAACTAATCAACAATTTCAACCGAGACTCGAGTTACAGGACATTCCCTGGATCCCGATGACACTACCTTCATCCAAGCGACAATCCGGTAGAATGAACACTACGACCCCTATGACCCTATGACCACTATGGCCCTGGCCACGGAAATCAGGCGACCATAGGACATCTACTCAAAAAAAGGAGAAAAGAAAAGAAAACATCTGGGAAACGACAATTATTCAGGCATCCTTACGTCGCCCAGAGGACATTGCCAAAACCGTAAAAATTCATGACACCAATCATACAAACAACTAATCAAACACCCTCGTTTGGACCACTCGAACCCTCCATGGCCTGCGCCAAACCCAAATGCCCATTGGAACCACCTGACCCGTGACCCAAGTGGACAAGCAACCGATCTATGTCCTCCAGAAAAGAGGAATCAAGCCCATGATCCACCAGCAGGAAGGACATTAACGCGTCGGTAAGGCTCCCCCACAACCTCACCTCCTCTATGCCAGGCCCAGCAGCTGTCAGGTTGGACATACAATGATGATAGCACTCGTAGTAGTCCAAGAGTTGGCACAGGTCCTCCCGGTACTTGTCCATATGAAATAGATACACAGCAATATGTCCAAGTACCTCTGGACCACTTGTTTCTGCCCCCAACTCACCAGAGATTTTGTCTGGCTCTGAATCCCAATAAGGAACAGCCCCAGATGGTGATGGCATCTTATAATGGCTCGCTACAGGAATCAGGAAAAGAAAGGCTCTGACACAAGCACCACTCACCGTAATAATCACAGACCCTAATGGTATGGGCACAGAGAAGGGTCAACTCCTTGTCAAAGGTGTGTAAAAAGCACTCCTCACTTGTCTCCAAAACATAGAGAGGGATACAGAAAAAATCCCTGAGGTTTTCCAAAGATTGCAGATCCGTGTTCTCCATTGAGGAAAGGCCTCTCCTAGTTCTGCGAACACCCCCTTTTATAGGCAGATGAACCATCAGCGCTTATCGATCAAAAATCCCAGGGAACGATCAAAGAACCCCCACGGTAATGTCCGTCTTAATTACCGCTCCAATTAAGCTTAGGACCTTGAGGGCTCAGTCCTAGTGGAGGGATACTGTTATGGCCCATGCCGCCAAATAAACCCACATTAAACCCCACAACCACCTGCACCTTTTCTGGGACTTTTCCGATCGCTCAAAGCCTGAATAACCAATTTCCGGATGTCCAACATACATTCCAAGGTTCTGCAGTTCCGAACCTCCGAAGACTCTGAAGTCAAGGTTCCATTCCTTTGATAGATGACACGCAGGATCATCGCATACCTCACTCCTTGTTCTTCGTTTTATATTGCCCCTTGTACTCTCTTCCCCCCCTTGTCTTTACTCGGTAAAAGGTAGTACAAGAACTAGATACATGTATATAAACCACCAGTTGACTGGACTATTCACCAGTACAAATATCGACTTAATACTGCATTGTAGTTTCTGATTAAGTTCCGGTAAACTTCTGACTTTCCGAAATTAGGGACAGATGATCGAGGAGGGCGCAACACATAAGTTGAAGCCAAGTCCCTGTGACCTCGAACCACTCGTACCACCCTATACTGTGAACAGTCCCAAGACCCCCGGTGTTCCAGACTTCTATCTGCTCCGATTCTGATCCCGATTCTGATCCTTCACCCCCACCCTCGGAGTACAAACTCCCCCTTTGGAACCCTTTCGGAACCCTCCGAAAACCCTTCCAGAAGTCTCTAGCTAAGCACCAACACGTGGATTTAACAATGACATCTCAGTATGGTACACAGCTACAAGGATAGTAGCACTCATGCACACAGTGAATGAGGCCTTCCAATGCCCCCAATTTATGACTTTGTATACCTCCCCACTGCAGGCTACTCAAAGGGTTGGCAAGCCCGCAACTAAGCAAGCATCACCCTCACCCCTCAGAGCACTAGCACCATAGGTCCCACTACCCTTGGTTCTACCCCTAGGGCCAACACTGATGGATGTTGACACAACCAAGTGTAGGGAATGGCACGGGTCACCCATGGGTCAAATGTGGGTAACCTGCACCTGACCCATGGGAAACCCAAACCCATCAACTTATGGGTTTTTTCCCACGGGTTGATGGGTGTCAGGTGCATACTGCACCCACATGTGCCACACCCACATGTATCATATGTGCATGCAACATATGACATGAACACACCATACACACACGTGACATATGACATGAATGTGCTATACATGCATGTGATATATGACATGAACATACCATACATGCATATGATGTACAACATGAATGCACCATATGTGCACATGACATACAACACGAACATGCCACACATGTACATGTCATATGCATGAGCATATGGTGTATTAGTGTCAGCACATGTGCATATGGTACATTAGTGTCAGTGTGTGTGTGTACAGTGCATTTGTATTGGTATGTGTGCATGTGGCACATTGGTGTCAGTGTGTGCACATATGGCACATTCATGTTGGTGCATTTGTATTATATGCATGCACATACAGTGTGTTTGTGTCATACACATGCACGTACAGCAGTTGTGTCATATGCATGCGTGTATGGTGCAGTTGTATTGTACATGTGCACATGCGGCATGTGCATATCATATATGCATACATAGTTGAGGTAGTGGGTTGGGCCAGGTCACAGATGCTCTCAGCTTGACCCACACCCAAACCCAAGGGCACCCAACCCAGTAACCCATGTGGGTTACCCTAACCCATGCTATTCCCTAACCAAGCAGCACTATGCCCTGCCCCTCATGTGCCAATGATGCAGCAAGACAGGTCACTTCATCTAAGAATGCCCTCAGGTGTATGACATCAATTTCATGATGTCTGAGGAGCATGAAGAGCTGATAGAATACTAGATAGTTGTCACTGATATTTGGGAAATGAATGAGACCAAAGGGAATGAGGAGGTAGAACTGGAGGATTTTGCCCAAGGCAGTGAGTGAGGGATGTGCCCTCACTTCCTTTGATTAATTGTTTTGCTGCTCTGTCTATAGACTCTGATATAGAAAATACAACCCAGTACTCAGACGATGAACCCCCAGCTGCAAATGATGAAGACATACAGATCTACTAAAATCCCTGTTACCCCCCCTAGGTTGAAATGCTGGGAATGGGCCCTCCTGAAACAATACATAGTATCATCCATCCCCTCTCTGAACTTGCTAAACCTCAAAGTAGAGATCCAGACTACTGACACAGCTGAAGTTAAGGGCATAACCATGCTCCTAGAAAGTAGAGCCACTGGACTATTCATAGACCACAAGTTTGCAGTGGCAGAGAGGTTGACTATACACCCCTTGACCCATCCTGTGCCAGTGTACAACATCAATGGTACCCTGTTATGATGTGAAGGAATGACATAATCATAATTATATGTAAAATCTCTTAAAGGTGAAACAATGGCAAGGTTCAGGGCAGGGTACAGCTTCAACTTATATGTTGCACCTACCAGATTGCACCGGCCCTGATTTTGGAAAAGCGAGACAGAGAATTAGCTAGTAGAGAATCAAGGTTGATTATCTGACTGAGGACTGAAGTACTGAGGTACAAGATCTTTATACTACTTTCAAATCTACTAGGAGTCAAATAGATTCCTATAATAGAATGAGAAAGCTGAGGATCATGAAAAGTGTCAAGCTTCGGTTACTGATGGACTTTGGTACTGCCGAGGGGTGTTATCGAAAAGGTTGGGTGGACTATGGCCAAGTCCTGCAGGCCAAGAGTAGTGGCATTGGCTTCAACGTACTTGTGCGTTGTGCCCTACCTGCCATGCGTGTCACTGGATTTGCAACAGACAGATACTCGGGGGGATGCTGATGATGCCGGCCTGAGTTGAGGACTTTACAGAGGAGAAGAAGGTAGAAGGGCCTAAGCCTAGTCGATACCCAGAATGAGGAAATATGTACATGCACGTCCTACTTATATAGGTTAAGAAGCGACATGTGGAATAAGGAATGTGGGACAACAAGGTATGCAGAGTATGTGGTTATTGTCCACAACGAATAAAATTAGAACAAGGAATGCAAAAGGGAGATAGTGTCAGCAACAACAAGAGCTTCAATACTGGAGAGCGGAAGAAGGAAATGAGCAATGATACTTGTCGGTGTATTGACCAGCTCAAGACTGACCTTTAACTAATTACCTAAGAACTATACATATAGTCTGGTGGAGTAGCGGAGTCCAATAACAATTAATAGACAAGTAATAGAGAGAGGAGTGGATAAATCATGATAGATAGAACAATAAAAGACAGGATAATAGAATCGTGACTCAAGATGGGACAATAGGGAGTGGCCGAGTATAAAACAATGGAGTTGTGTCCGAGGATAATACAAGGATAGGAAGTCCCAAGGGGAGATGGACCAAAAGGTGAAGACAGGGAGTGTGGATGGTGGATGTGCCGAGCTGATACCGGCATACCAAGTGTTATGCATGCAGCGTGGACACTTGGTCATGGATATAGGATGATTGCTCGGTCAGCAATGCCGAATAGATGGGTCTCGGTATGTGTACTTGACAAAAAGCGAGAATGGAAATATTTCATCCCAAATAATGATCTCCTCTGTGACATTGGGGAGTGACATGTCACTCCGATTCCCAATGGAGTTACCCTAAGGAACATAATAGCAGTTCAGATATAAGAGACTGAGCAGAATTGTGAATAAATGAAAGTGGAGCAGAACATAAATGAAAAGATATTAAATGTAAATGAAGATGGAATGGAATAGTGAGTATATGGAGTGTGATGTAAATGGAATGAATGAATTGACAGGAGCATGTGAAGCCAAGATGGATACACAAGGTGCATATAGTCTGTGGACTGAGGGCATACAGTTGGATAAGCAAGTGATGGCATAATTGGGCTGAGTGGGCTGAAATGAATAGTCGGGCATGCTGGCATATAGTTCCTAACATACCCCAAATGAAGGAGGAGTAATTTGACACATAGTCAATGTCATCCCACAGTATCAGAATCACTTGGAATGGGCAGTATTTTCAGTCACAAACCTAGGGAAGTACAAGATAATCCTTGGTTACCCCTGGCTCTATGATCATAATCCTGAGGTTAATTGGCAAATGTAAGAGGTCAAGCTGAACAGGTGCCCTCCTCTAATGCCATACCTGCTAGGCCAAACTACAGAAGGAATGCCAAGAAGAAATGGCAATCTGAGCCCTCCAAGCTGGCCCCTTGCTACACATGACAGACAATGATCCCAAGGATGTCAAAAGTGCCAATGATGGTGAACCCTTCCTTGAACCAGGCAATTGCCTCTTTGCAACTATAGCCTCACTGAACATTCCAATCTCAACCATTGCTACTACTATCATGGCACAACAACTGGCAGACTTTGATGAATGACATATAGCCCTACAATGTTCCAGACTTTGATGAATGACATGTGTGTGTATACCTGGATGACATTCTCATCTTCACCTAGACTCTTGAAGAGCATCGTCAGATTTCCAGGGAGGTCTTTGAATGGCTGAGGGCCCACAAGCTCTACCTTTATCCAGGGAAGTATGAGTTTGAACAGATGAGACTCAAATATCTGGGGCTTATCATATCCCATGGAAAGGTAAAGATGGACCTGGTTAAGGTATCAGGTGTTATATGCTGGCCAACCCCATCTACCTGAAAGGAGGTTCAGGCCTTCCTTGGCTTTCCCAACTTCTACCAAAGATTTATTGAAGGGTTCTTGCACCACACCAGGCCACTGTTTGAGTTGTGAAGAAGGACATAAAGTGGACCTGGGGGAATGCAGAACAGGCAGCTTTCAAAGGGCTCAAAAGGAAGTTTATGACAGTGCCTGTCCTCAGTTTTGCCAACAACAGCTGATCCTACCAAGTAGAGGCAGATAGCTCTGACATTGCTATGGGGTAGTCCTCTTGCAGTAATTGCCCAAGGATGGCAAGTGGCACCCAATTGTCTTTTACTTCAAAAGTCTCTCCCTGGTAGAAAGGAATTACAAGATCCATGACAAGGAGATGTTTGTAATCATCTGGGCCTTGGAATAGTGGAGACACTTCCTTAAAAGTACAAGGCATCACATTGAAATCTGGGCCAACTATAAGAACATGGAGTACTTCCAGTCTTTGAGAAGGCTGAACTGATGAGAGGCCTGCTGGTTGCTCTACCTCTCATGCTTTGACTTCAACCTGTGGCACTAATCCAGGATGACAATGGATAAGTCTGATGCCCTACCATGCTGTCCAGACCACTGTTTGGGAATAGGCAACAACAGTGACCTGGTCTTGCTTTGGCCTGAGTTATTTATGGTGTGGGCACTTGAAGGGCTTGCATTGGAAGGGGAGGAGTGAGAGATTACCTGAGATCTGAAGAAGGCATTTGGTAAAGGAGCATTAGAAGATGAGGTGATAGAGGCAGTGCAGAAGTTATAAGAGGTAGGAGGGAAGTCACTGATTTTGGCTGAGTGGACTGAGACCAACAGGTTGCTTACCTTCTGAGACAAGGCATACATCTCAGATATAAGGGACCTCTGATGATGGATCATAGCCCAGTACCATATCTCTAAAGTAGCTGGCCACCTGGGCCACTGGAAGACCCTGGAACTGATTTCCCAAAACTACTAGTGGTCTCACATTTCTTAGTATGTTGGTGAATATACTAAGACATGCTATTTGTGCCTACAGATGAAGATCCAGAGGCAACACCCTGTCAGCAAATTCCAACTGCTCCCAGTTCCCAAGAAATGATGGGACATAATAAGTGTGGATTTTGTAATAGAACTGCCCAACACATATGGGTATGATACAGTGATGAATGTGGTAGACTTGGTGTCTAAGCAGGTATATTTTATCCTGACTCACACAATAATAATGGCCACCAGGTAGCACATCTCTTTATACACTATGTATGGAAGCTACACAGAATACCTAGGGTAGTGGTATCTGACTGAGGAGTACAATTTGTCTGTGAATTCACCCAAGAACTCTACCGCCTGTTAGGGATTTGCCTGGCAGCCTCTATACCCTACCACCCTCAGATGGATGGGAAAACCAAGCAAGTGAACCAGGAATTGGAGCAGTACCTCCACCTTTTTGTTAATGAATGGTAGGACAACTGGGACAACCTCCTGCCCTTAGCCAAGTTCTAATACAACAACCATGTCCATGCTTTGACCTGAGAGAGGCCATTTCTACTGGACATAGGCTGCCACCTATGTATTGGATTCGAACCACATCAAACCCTGTCTCATCTTGAATTCATAAACAAGTTGAAGGAGTGGATGGAAGGAGCACTCTCTGAGGCAAAGGCTGCCTTGGCAAAAGCAGAGGAGGACATGGTGACCTATTACAACTGCTAACACCAGCCAATGCCAAGGTTCATGCCAGGAGACAAGGTATACCTTGATGCAAAGGACATTCACACCAATTGACTGTCAAAGAAGTTGGTACATAGGTGGCTTGGCCCTTATCTCATTGAAGAGCAGGTCAGGACACATATGTACTGCCTCTGACTCCCAAAAGCCTAAGCTGCCTCCATCCTGTCTTCTCAGTCATAAAACTTATCTTGGTGCTAGCAGATCCAATCCTAGGCAGGTGCCAACCACTCCCACCTCCACTGGTCTTACATGATGACAAAGAACACTTTGAGGTCAAACAAGTACTCAATAGCGAAATGAGAGCGAATCAGTTGCAGTTCTTTATCAAGTAGAAAGGTTATGGCTATGAAGAGAACTCTTGGGAAAATGAAAACAATGTACAGGCTCCTGACCTTGTCATCAGTTTCTATAAGTTTGCACACTGGTTCTACCAATTTGAATCAATGCATCAGGGATGCTTCATTCTAGATTCTAGAGAGGGGATAATGTCAGGAGAACCCTTGAGATTAGGCCCCAACTGATGCCACACTGACCAAGGGCCCTACCTACTGACTAAGATTCATTTGGCACACACCCATTTGGCATGACTGAGATACACTCCAAATAACCATTATTGCTGGCAGCCACCATTAGCAAATGTCAATCATGGCTATCAGCCACACCTTCAGCAGTCACCAGTGATATCTACACTAGGGAATGGCATGGGTTGGGCCAACCTACATGGGTCACCAGGTCAGGTGCCTTTGGGTGTGCACGCATATGAGACACATGTGCCATATGCACACACATATGACATGCACACAATGACATGAATGTACCATATGTGTAAGATCCTCAGGAACTACTGGTGGCCAAGGATACATAGAGATGTGAGAATGTATGTAGATGGGTACAGTAGATGTCAACTGTCAAGTCCACGTACCGAGACCCATCCGCCGGCAGTGCTGACCGATCAATCATCCTATATCCACGACCAAGTGCCTGCATTGCCTGCATAACACTTGGTGCGCCGGTCCCAGTTTGGCACATTTGCCATCCGCACTCCTCGGTTCGTTTCACCTCGGGACTCCCCGTCCTTGTATTATCCTCAGACGCGACCCCATTGTTTTATATCCGGCCACTCCCTATTGTCCCATTTTCGAGTCACGACCCTATTATATTGTCCTTCATTGTTCTATCCCCGCTTTGCATTCCTTGTTCTAATTTTGTTCGTTGTGGACAACAACCACATGCTCTACATACCTTGTTGTCCCACATTCCTTATTCCACATGTCGCTTCTTAACCTATATAAGTAGGACATGGATGTACATACTTCCTCATTCTGGGTATTGACTAGGCTTAGGCCCTTCTACCTTCTTCTCCTCTGTTAAGTCCTCGACTCAGGCCGGCATCTTCAGCATCCCCCTGAGTATCTGTCTGTTGCAAATAGAGTGGCACGCACGGCAAGTAGGGCGCAACGCACGAGTACATTGAAGCCAACGCCACTACTCTTGGCCTGCAGGACTTGGCCATAGTCTGCCCGACCTTTCGACAACACCCCTCAGCAGTACCGAAGTCCATCAGTATCTGACTCCTGACATCAACAAACAAAGACATTCCCAGCAAAACCAAGGGGGACTCTAGCTCCAAATGCAATTCCAACAAAGATTTGGCAGTACCTATTGGTGGACCTCATCACCCAATTACCACAAAGCCTGGGATATGACACAATTATAGTGGTGGTGGATAGACTGTCCAAACAAATTAGATTGGCACTGACAAATGGAGAGGTTACATCAGAAGAAATTGCAAGGATCTTCAAAGACACAGTGTAGAAGGATTTTGGACTCCCAGAGGTGGTGATCATTGACAGGGGCTCTCAATTCATCTTGAAGTTCACAAAAGACCTATACCAACTGCAAGGGATAAAGATGAACCCTTTGACTGCATATCATCCCCAGACAGATGGACAAACAGAACACATCAACCAAGAGGTGGAGCAGTATCCACAGCTGTTTGTCAACCATCGGCAGGATGACTGGGTGGAATGGTTGCCATTGGCAGAGTTCAGCTATAATGGCAAGATCCAAGTGTCAACAAAGTACTCTCCATTCTACTTAAACTATGGACAGCATCCAAGGAAGTCCACAGAGCTATGCTAGGAGACAGAAACAGAGGCAGAAGATGTGTTTGAGAGAAGGATGAAGAAAATAAGAGAGGAGGCAGCAGCAGCACTAGAAAAGACAGCCTCAGACATGAAGAAGTATTATGATAAAGGAAGGCAAGATATACCACATTATCAAGTAGGGGACAAGGTTTACTTAGAAGGCCTTAATGTCACCACCAACTGACCCTCAAAAAGACTAGAAGACAGACATTATGGCCCATTCCCAATTGTGGCAAAAGTGGGAGAATGTGTCTATAAACTGAAACTACCCCCTAATTGGAAGAACATCCATCCTGTGTTTAATACTGTCCTGCTATCCCCTGCCCAAACACCCACATCCTCTATACAACAGAAGCCAACACCCCCTCTACCAGTGATGATACCAAAAGGAGTAGAGTATGAAGTGGAGGAAGTTCTAGATTCCAGAATGCATAGAGGAGTGCCACAGTATCTGGTGAAGTGGGTTGGATACCCCAGAGAAGAGAATTCATCAGTGCCAGAGAAGAACATGAAGAACACAAGATGGAAAACATAAGAATTCCACAGGTGATTCCCAGCTGCACCTAGGTACATAGGCTACATCTTCCACAGACTACCCTTTCGCCCATACCAAACCCTGGAGTGGTGACACAAGGTGTGAGTGGCATGTGAAAGGCCATTGCACTCGCGGTGGTGATTAGCACAGTAAGTTGGCACAACAAGTGTGTGACAGTGAGTGTGACAGGTGCATGATGCTCGGTGGTGGTAGACATGGCCAGTCAATACAACAAGTGTATGGCAGCAAATCAGTGCAACAAGTGTATGGCAGCAAATCAGTGCAACAAGTGTATGGCAGCAAATCAGTGCAACAAGTGTATGGCAGCAAATCAGTGCAACAAGCGCATGATGGGGAGTGTGACATGTGTGTGACACACTCAGTGGTGGTGATGGATGCGGCGAGTTGGTGCTACAAGTGCATGACCACAGGCACGAACATAGGTGGGCACAACAGATGCACAGGCATGAATGCACGTGGGTACGACAGGTGTGCAGGCATGAGGGCAGCAGATGCAGGTGTGTATAGGGGTGCAGGGGCAGGTGTGCATAGGGGTGTGGGGGTAGGTGTGGGTGTGAGGATGGTGCAAGGGTGGTGGGTACAGGTGTGGGTGTAGGTGTGAGGGCAGTGCACTGGTATGTGATGGCAGGCATAACAGGTGCACAGGCACAAGGGCAGCAGGTGCATGTGAGGATAGTGCAAGGGTGGTGCACCGGTACATGATGGTGGGCATGACAGGTGTGCAGGCATGAGGGTGGCAGGTGCAGGTGTAGGTGCAGGTGTGGATGTGAGGATGGTGCAAGGGTGGTGGGTACAGGTACAGGTACAGGTGCAAGGGCAGTGCACCAATATGTAATGGCAAGCACAACAGCAGGTGTGACAGGTGTACAGGCACAAACCCATGTGCAGGTGCAACAAAAAGGACCAAGTCATCACACACACTGGCATGATGACAAAATGACCTGTAAAAAAATAAAAAATAAAAAAAAAATAAAAAAAAAAATAAAAAAAGAGTCACTGCACACACCGGCATGACAAAGAAATGACCTGTAATCATTGTGCATGCCAGCACAATGAGAAAAGGATCCATGGCTAGCAGAGAGCTCCAGAGGGTCTTGGTCCAGGGAAGTTGAATGCATGCTAGTATAATGGGAAGACTAACTATCAAGTCTGCAACCCCTACATTAGAAAGGCTTGTAGTTTCCTTGGATCAGATCCGTCGAAGGGATCCAGGTTCCAGATTTGTGTGGGAGGAGTCACTTTCCTAGAAGTGGAAAGGTTGTTTGCCAGCAATGTGATTGCTCTGATAAGGTTTGTTGTATTACTTAAATGTTCTGGGGGGTTCTGAGGTGTGGGAGGTTTGGAACCGATAGGTGGTGGGTTCCGAGAAATGGGCGTGCAATGGAGGAAGGGTCTGGTGAGGCTTCATAGGATTCGGGCCCAAGTCTTGTCTCTCATGACAATCAGAAGTGTGTGTATGAATATACTGTTAAATCCGCATGTCAGGCGCTTAGCTAAATACTTCCAGAAGGGTTTCCAGAGGTTCCGATTGGTTTCTGAGAAGGGGTTCATACTCCAGAATAGGGAATGGTACGGGTCACCCACGGGTCAAATGTGGGTGACCCGCACCCAACCCATGGGAAACCCGAACCCGTCAACCCATGGGTTTTTTCCCATGGGTCGACAGGTGTTGGGTGCACTGCGCACCCGCATGCCTGCGGCACGTTCGTGTAGTATGTCGTGTTCGCGCCGACACAAACGCGCTGCACACGCACGCGCCAACATGAATGTGCAGTACATGGACGCACCGACATGAATGTGCCGACATGAACATGCTGACACGAATGCGCCGACACGAACGTGCTGACATGAACATGCTGACACAAACACACTGACACGAACATGCCGACATGGACACATTGTATGTGCATGTGCAAACACATTGTATGCGCACGCGCAAACGCGCTGTATGCACACACGCCGACACAAACGCATTGTATGCGTGCACGTATGGCTCGTTGGTGTCAGCGTGTGTGTGTCATACAGTGCGGCGTGTGTGTGTCATATGCACGTGCGGCGCATGCGTGTCGCATGCGTGTGCGGCACGCGTGTGTCGTATGCACGTGCGTGTCATACGCGCACATGTATGACAGGAGCAAGTGGCCAGTTGGGTGTCGTATGCGTGCGCATGCATGCATACATGGTTGACGCACCGGGTTGGGCCAGGTCACGGGTGCTCTGGGCTTGACCCGCACCCACACCCAAGGGCATCCGACCCGGTGACCCGTGCGGGTTGGCTGAACCCATGCTATTCCCTACTCCAGAGGCAGAGGGACTAGAGGTTGCAGGTTTATGGACAGAAATGGAAAAGGACAGAAAGACAGGAAGTGCTGGGGGCTTGGACTGTTTGCGGTATTAGGTAGTTTGATTAGTCATTCAAGTGGTTCAAGGTCACAGGGACTTGGCTTCAACTTATGTGTTGCACCCTCCTCGATTGTCTGTCCCTAATTTCAGAAAGTTAGAAAGTTTACCAGAACTGAATCAGAAACTACAATGCAGATTAAGTCGATATTTGTATTGGTGAATAGTCCAGTCAACTGGGGGCTTATATACATGTAACTAATCCTTGTACTATCTTTTGCCGAGTAAAGACAAGGGGAGAAGGGAATATGAGGGGCTAATAGAAAAAGAAGAACAAGGGGACAAGGTACATGATGATCTTAAGTTTGTTGTTGCATGTGGAACCTTGATTTTCAGAGTCACAGAAAGGAGTCAGGTCCAGAAGTCATGGGTTTCTGAATGGAAATGCAGAAAGGTTATTCAGAGAATGGTCTGAGTTGGGGTTCATAACACTCCATATATCCAATATCATTATTACAATCCACCTCACCATTATGAGCCTCACTATTACAAAATTAGGGACCTTGAGGTCTGGATAGTGCAACATATAAGTTGAAGCTAAGCCCTACTACAAACCTTGCTACTGTTTCAACATTAGGAGATATTATCATTAGAACTATTATGACTATATCTGTCAAGTACATGTACCAGGTATCGGTAACTTGGCAGTGCTGACCAAGTGATCAGTCTATTTCCACATGCAAGTGACCAAGCCACATACAAGTCACTTGGTATATTGGCCTTGGCTTGGCTCATTCATCATCCACATCCTCCATTCCTATCCCTCATCCACTCTTCCCCCTTCATTATCCATTAATCCCCACTCCATTTATCCTTTATGTCTCAGCCCATTTCACCTCAGGAATTTCTTTATTGTTTTATCCTTGGCCATGACCCTATTGTTTTATATTCAGTCATTTTCTATTATCTTATTTTCATTGTTCAATTCTCATTTACATTCCTTTATTCTATTCTTAATCATGGTGGACAATACTTCTACATGGTCTTCATACCTTATTGTTCTCCATTCCTTATGCCACCCTGATTCCACATCTCACTTCTTAACCTATATAAGTAGTGAATGTATGTAGATAGTTCCTCGTTCTGAATATCGACTAGGTTTATACCTTCCTGTCTTCCCTTCTCCCATCTGAAGTCCCTTACTCAGGCCAGCACTCTCAGCACTCTCCCAGGTATTATGTCTGTTCTAAACTAGTGGCAGGCACAGAAAGTAGGGCACAACACACAAGTATGTTAAAGCCAAGCCACTCTGATCGGTTTGCAGGACTTGGCCGATTCTCACTTGCATCATGAAGTCAGCACTATTGCAATAGTGCTCGGCCTACACATTGTTGGCATTCCTGGTGCCTAACAATATCCATCCTTCAGTTCTTAACAATTGGGCATAAGGCTGATAATGACCATATATGGTAAATAGGAACATTAGCAAAAAGATCCTCATATATCACCTCCATATAGCATAATTCTCCCCATTCAGGGATTTGATCTTGTAGGTGTTGCTGTCACTCATCATCACACTGTAAGTGCCAGGAGCTTGGTTTCAGCAGTAGATAAGTGTGAATCTATTATTGGTTATGTATATCCAGGGCCCATCCTGTAGATCAAAAGGGATCAGTTTAACATCATACTACTTCTGACTCTTTACTGCCTTAAATACATACTAGACTACTTATTATAATCTCAAACGGGTAGAACAATAAAACAATGCACTGATTATAGTTTATAGATTGTTACTCAGCCTATGCCGAATTGCCGTCTACATACCAGATCTGCATCCGTCACCAATAAGTGCTGGACATAACTTCAACCTTCCGACTAATGAATACAGTACCAGAAACCCCTGAACCACGACTTACATGAGTCTATAGCTAAACGCCCGGTTAGTTGCAGAGGACAATGCCGAATTGACCCGCATACCTGGATGGGATGGTAGGTATACATTCGTTGTGTTTCATTAAATTTGCTTCCGTAAGTGGAGCACCCAATTTTAGTCATATACTTCCAGTTTTTTTAAATAATTATATAGTAACTCATGGTGGATCAAAGTTGCAGCCAGGTATAGACCTTCTATATGTCAACACGAGGGGCAAAATGTTCTGGCCGAACCCGAAAGGATGCTGTGGAGTGGGGCCGGCGCTCCACTTTGTCGCGCCCAATGCTGTGATCCCTCATTATCTGCGACATCGATTGTATCTTTCTTCTTTACAGCCCCCATCCCCATGTCCTCCCTGATGCGCGTCCACTTCACATTCTAAACCAGCAATACGCAACCACAGATGGCTCCTATCAGGCACGTATGGTACCAGTCGCAGCACGAAGTTGTCGTCGACCTCTTGATCAAGCGGATCAAAACAAAAGACCTCGTCTCAGATCTCCAGCCACAAAGCGTGCGTCGTACTCAGTTCACGAAGGTTTCACTCTT
>QLPG01007365.1:0-19236 GCA_003314385.1 Gomphus sp. MG54 | reverse complement strand
TATCTCTCAAATTATTTGATGGTACTACTAACTTGTGTCAAGTCCACAATATCTAGCTCCAGTTCACTCAGAAGTACTGACTGAATGACCCTTACTGTTTACTCCCACACATCAGTGACAAGTCATTCCTCACCTGTACATGGTCTTGGCTCGGTACATTCAGCATATTATATGGTTCATTCCCCTCATCCCACCCCCTCTATTCTTTAATATTCTTTCATTCCCCATCCCTTTCCTTACCTGCTTCCCTTCAGGACATTTGCTATCCACTTATTATTCAGTCATGGCCCTATTGTATTATGTTTGGCCAATTTTCCATTGTTCTATTCTTACCCACTCTCCCATTATTCTATTCTTGGCCATATCTCATTATTCTATTCTCTTTTACATTCCTTATTCTATTCTCAATCATTGTGGACAATACCTCCACATGCTCTGCATACCTTATTGTTCTCCATTCCTTATGCCACCCTGTTTCACATCTTGCTTCTTAATCCATATAAGTAGCAAATGTATCTAGATAGTTCTTCACTCTAAATATTGACTTGGTTTACATCTTTTCATCTTCCCTTCACCCATCTGAAGTCCCTTACTCAGGCCAACACTCTCAGCACTCTCCCAGGTCTTTCTCCTGTCTAAATTAGTGGCATGTATGGAAAAGCAGGGTGCAATATACAAGTACATTGAAGCCTAGCCACCCCATCGGTCTGTAGGACTTGGCCGATTCCTATCCACACTATCAGCATTACAGATACCTAACAACTTAGGCATTACTGAATCTGTAGAAATGCCTATCAGCTGGACACCTTTAGTCTGTCAACTTATATATCACATCACTAGATTCTTCTATTTTAGTAGTACTTGGTCATAACTGAATCACCAGATTGTCAAGCACTGAAGTGCTGAGAATGCATGTGCCAAACACTAATGCAGTAGTACCAGTTAGTGATTGGTGCTGGTATTGGAAACCCGTGCGGGTAGCGGGTACGGGTAGCGCAGGTAAGGGTCAGGGTCAGGATTTCCCACCTGGCCCAAACCCGTACCCGCTTGCGGGTACGCTTATATAAGTGAGGTTAGCGCTAACCTTGCCGTACGACGCGTACGGCGAGGTTGGCGCGTATGGCGCATATGACGCGTACGGCCATACGTGTCTCAAACAAGTGCCACACCATTTGAGAATTTGCCATCACAGAATGGAACATCCTTTACATGGACTGTCGATCTTGCAGCTGGTACCCGAGTCTCGTGTTTGTCATGTCTAATCCTCCTAATAACGATGGGCTGCAGGTACATCGATCACAATTCAAATAAAAGACAGCACTGGTGAAATCAATTATTCTTCTATAGTGACAGTTCAAGCTGGGAGTAACTGTCTGCAAAATACTGTTCATATGGTCCTCAGATTGAACATCTTTGACAGTGTCCAACTCTTGTCTTAGCTCCTCTGCTTCAGGTTCTTCTGGCTCGACGATGGCCTCTAGCGGTGCTACCACTACACCAGCTTCAGATACCACCGCTGGCTCCTCCTTCCCAGCTACTATCGCGTCAAGGTAAGTTGAGAAGTCTGCACATGTGCGCCTGAATCATTGTCAGGCTCAGTCTTTCGTGTGCGCTTGGCCCAACACAAGCCACATGCATTACAAAGAGTCTTCGGTCCATGGGGACCCTGATATTACGGTAAGCGCAGCATGTATGATAAGCCAAGGACATAGCTCCCACCTTACGCCATTCAGGAGAATCCATGCGGCTGCAAGTAATGCAAACACGCTGCTCCTCGCCCCCAAAAGTCTTCTTCAGCTGTCGGGTTTATAAAATAATGGAAAATTAGAATTCTCTCAAAGGTTACCTTTTTCCTCCTTTGAAAATCCTCACTGTCGTCATTACCTAACAGAGGGAGACTGCTTGCAGGGGTTATCATGTCCAGTCTCAACAAAGACGAATTCTGTGTCATACATGACCCAGACCCAGAGGAATCAGGTGATGTGTATAAGGGTGAACATAGCGTGGTACGCAAGTGCAAAGATGAATGATTTGGAACAAGAGGTCCGGTGGGTTGATTAAATCGCTGTGAGTACTGGGTCGTAGGGAAGAAGAGTGAAAACTCGGAGGTAAGAGATGAATTTGTGACAGATCAGTCTTTTACGGGCATATACTGATATTGCTGTCTCAAGAAAGAGGCTTTAACGGGGTGTATTAAGATGAGGAAAATGGAGGTTTAGCGCAGGATGGTTTGTGATGGTTTGTAGTAGGCGTGAGATTAAAACTCAATTCCCTGCACATTGACATCCACTGCCTTGTTCATCAACCGAACGTTTCAGTGATCTTAGAACTCCGTCGCCTGGAATGCGGTGCCATAACATCCTCAATCGAACGGTGGTCTCATGACTATTAAATGCTGCCACCTGCAGCACGGTGCCATACCTTTCTCCCTGCACCTTCACATCCGCTCCGGTTGTTAGAAGCAAGTGAAATATGTCCTCAGGGCCGCCGCATGCAGGTGGGTGGTATGGTCTGTTCAGTGCATGATGGGATTCATTGACTTGTCAATCAATAGACGAACGATGGTCTCATGACCTTCTGACGTCGCCGCCTGCAGAGCGGTGCCATATTTTCCTCCCTGCACATTGACATCCGCTCCGTTTGTTAGAAGCAAGTGAACTATGTCCGCATGGCCGTCAAACGATGCCGCCTGCAGCACGGTGCCATACTCTCCTCCCTGTACGTTGACGTCTGCTCCGTTTGTTAGAAGCAAGCGAACTATTTTCTCATGGCCACCAACCGATGCCGCCAGCAGCGCGGTGCCATACAATCCTCCCTGCATGTTAACATCTGCTCCGTTTGTTAAAAGCAAGTGAATGGTGTCCTCATGGCCACAAGCCTAACGCAGTGCCATACTTTCCTCCCTGCACGTTGACATCCACTTTAACTCCTATCATGTAGAAATGGTCAGCAAATACCGATGAACAATGGCAGGAGTCCTTACATGGATGCGCTGCGAAAGCTTCTCATTTTCGATTTTCAGGTCGAGGAATGTGTTGAGCCTGATCACCTTCGCTCTTAGCATACCAACAATGGAACTTCCAATCCACACGACTTGGGCGCAGGTCCTTGCAAGTATAATGCTGGCATGTAATTCTGGTGAGAAACCACCCAATAGGAAGGGTGACGTGACCCAGAGATTATCGAGAACTCTCAATTATATACGCCATCTGTAGATAACCCCTAATACCATTCTGACTTTTTGGCTTTGGGTTGAGCACTTTTTTGTGCACTGTTTCAGGTAATGTCCTGGGGTTGAAGGCATTTGTAGCATTGTCCGCAGCTCTGTCCTGAACCCGCGGGTAAGAACAATACCCGTCGTGGGTCACGGGTAACAGCAATACCCGTTAAACTCGCAGGTACCCGTACCCGTACCCGCAATAACCCGGTACCCGTTGCTAAGGGTATGGGTATTCTTGGGTACGGGTACGGGTAGGCACAAAATACCCAGGGGTTACCCGTGCCAATCACTAGTACCAGTGACACAATGCTGGCAGGGTATTGGCCAAGTCTAATAGACCAAATGGATGTGGGTGGCTTCAACATACTCGTGTTTTGCACCCTGCTTCTATATGGCCACTGATTTCAGAGAGAAGGTAACTAAGAAGAATGCTGACAATTTCAGCCCAAGTATGGACTTAGGACAAGAGTACAGAGGGTTTCAAAGTCAATAATCAGAACAAAGAAGTACACACATCCATATATCACTTATATAGTCAAAGGACCTGGAGATGGAAAATATCGCACAGGGTAGTATAATGTATGCAAAAGGGATAAGGTATGGAAATAAGATGTGGAGCATTGGTCACAATTGACCAAAAATAGACCAATAACTGAAAATAGAACAATAGAGCATAGTTGAGAATAGAATAATAGAATATAATCAAAAATGATAGAAACAGGATGCATAAAGGAATAAGTGAAGATAGAAGGAATGGGATGAAGGAGAATGAACCAAGTAATGAAACAAATGTACCAAGCTAAGACTACATACTAGTGAGGAATGACTTGTCACTTGTGTGTGAGATTAGACAGTAGAGATTGTTTGGCTGGTACTACCAAGTAAACCAAAGCTCAGTGTTATGTACTTAACACAAATATAATCTGTTGATTGACTAGGTAATAGAAAGTATTATATTCTAAACTACCACTAACAAGTCTAGGTATATTCTAAAGGCTTTAGCACCTATCACTTCCCTATTGCCTGATTCAGGATCCTCTCTAAAGCTGGAAGCTCTATATATAGCCCTAGTCAATGCAACTGCCTTTGCATAGACTTGCAAACTAGAAGGTTTGCAAGTTTTAGGGCTTGACCTCTAAGCCATTGATGCCACTTTGGCCTATTAAGCTAAGGTCTCTTCTATCCTGTCCATCCTGGTCAACCTAGAAAATGTCTCAAAGGAGTATCATGACTTTGCTGATATCTTCAGAAAATCACAAGCTGACACACTAGGCCTGCACCAACCCTAAGATCTGAAAATCAGTTTGGAAGATGGCACCAAAGTACCTTATCTACCCCTTACTCTCTATCAAGCTCAGAAGTAGAAGTACTCTATTGTTAAGTCCGCGTGTCAGGCGCTTAGCTAGTACTTCCGAAGGGGTTTTCCGGGTTAGTGCGAAGGTCCATAACGGGGCCGAAGACCGAGATCGGGATCGGACGGACTACGGACGGAGACGGAGGCGCCGGAAGTTTAGGGCAGGTCACGGAATAGATCAATCCGGTCACTGAGGTGTTCGAGGTCGAAGGGACTTGGCTTCAACTTATGTGTTGCGCCCTCCTCGATCGTCTGTCCCTAATTTCGGAAAGGAGGCGGGAGTTTACCGGAAGTGAATCGGAAACTGGTGGGAGACTAAATCGATATTCGTACTAGCGAACAGTCCAGTCGACTGTGAGATTATATACATGCTATTGTCCTTGTACTATCTTTGCCGGTCATAAAACAAGGAGAAAGGAAATACAAGGGGTCAATAGGAAAGAAGAATAAGGGGGTAAGGTACGCGATGGTCCTGCGCGTCAGTTATCAAAGTATCGGAACCTTGACTTCGGAGTCTTCGGAGGTTCGGAAACGCGGAACCTCGGAATATATGTCGGACATCCGGAAATCGGTTTATTCGGTCTTTGAGCAATTGGAAAAGTCCCGGAAAAGGTGTGGGTTGTTGTGGGGGTTGGTATGGGTTTAGTGAGAGTACGGGCCATAACATCTATCCATTTCTAGACATACACTTGAAAATAGGTTTTATTAGAGCCTCTTGGTTCCTGCATGCTGTACTAATCCTGTTTGTTTGTCAAAAAGATAGCTTGCTTTGTCTGTGCATTGACTTTCTAGCACTAAACAAAGTAACCAAGAAAGATTGCTATCTTCTCCTGCTCATCTTGGACCTCCTAGATGGGCTTAAATATATTCAAAAATCAACCTTTGGTATACATACCACCTTGTCTGAATTACCAAAGCTGATGAGTGGAAGACTGCATTCAAGACCCATTACAGGTCTTATGAATGGTTAGTCATGCTATTTGGCCTATCTAATGCTCCTATAGCTTTTTTTTTTGGTGCCAAAGAGGGGAATCTGCTATCAGACACCTGATCATTAATATATGACCAGGTAGTATAGGGTTGGATTCTTGATTCTTGCAGTCCTGACCCACTAAACCCCCCCTTCCTGATCTCCAAAGGGATACTATAGGTTGCTACCCTGCACTTCAAACTCTTGTCAACTACAATGACAATGCTTTCCTTTGAAGGCATATATAGCTTTACTAAAATGCATCAAAGATAGCCTCATCTACTTTGACAAACCTCATACTCTCGATGACCTATAGGGAATAGCATGGGTTTGGCCAACCCGCATGGGTCACCAGGTTGGATTTCCTTGACTGCAGGTGCAGGTCAAGCCCAGAGCACCTGTGACCTGGCCCAACCCGGCACGTCAACCATGTACATGTGCATGTGCACGTGTACGACACCCAACCAGCCACTTGCTCCTGTCATACATGTGCATGTATGACATGCATGTGCATATGACACACACACGCTGCACATGCATATGACACACATGCGCTGCACGTGCATATGACATATGTGCGCCGCACTATATGACACGCACGTGCCAACACCAATGAGCCGTATGTGCACGCATACAATGTGTTCATGTTGGTGCGTGCACATACAACGCGTCCATGTTGGCATGTTCAAGTCGGCACATACGCATACAGTGCATTCGTGTTGGTGCACTCGTGTCAGCTCGTTCATGTCGACGCATTCATGTTGGCATGTTCATGTCAGTGCGTCCATGTACTGCACGTTCGTATTGGCGTGTGCACAATGTATGACACAAATATGCCGCAGGCATGTGGGTGCGCCATGTACCTGACACCCATTGACCCATGGGAAAAAACCCATGGGTTGATGAGTTTGGGTTTCCCATGGGTCAGGTGCAGGTCACCCACATTTGACCCATGGGTGACCTGTGCCATTCCCTAATGACCTCAACATCTTGTTCAAAGGATCGACATGAGGTATTGGGAAAGAAATGTGAAACAGGCTCAGGAGGGTAGTAGTGAGCTAAAGAAAGACTCTAAATTGGATAAGTCTGGCAACAAGTCCAACCAGGATAAACACCAGCAAGGCAACAACAACAATAAAAACAACAACAATGGCAGCAAAGACAACTTAAACCAAGCCAAGGGCAAGGGCAAGGACAACAAAAATCCTCAACCAAACCAAACTGAGTAAACAATGCTAGGCTGCATCTGAAAACCATCACAGCACTCAGGTATAGGAATTAATTGAAAACAAGGCATTCTGTTTTCCCTAAAATAGAGCTACACTATATAACCAAAATAATTGCTAATTTCCATTGCAAGCCTACACAAAGCTGGGCCATAGATTAGACTTGAGCAATTACTTCAATATATATATAATATTGCTTATACATCCCCTATCCTACAGGATCCCTCTATACTTGCTATAATCCTCAGCATCAAACAAGTTTTCTGTACTCTTCCCCTTACTGCTCAGCCCTGGTGTCCAATCCCTCTCCCTGACCAATCCACTTGCCCTAGGCATACAACTCCTCTCCTCCTATAGACTCTGAACCTGTCTGTGACCCTGCATCCCCTGACCATCTGCTTGAAGGGAATTTGCCATCTCCAGGGCATACAAACCCCATTTTATTTCTTCCCCACAGTTGTTAATAGCATCAATAATCTTGTTCTGACACTCCTCAACAAAAGATTTGAGGGTTTGATTTTCCAGGGAACTCTTCCTATCACTATCACTACTGCCACTCCCACCATCAAATCTCATGACTATGGGATATGAAAGATAAAGCCAGAAGGATCTAAGAGGTCATCATACAAATGTAGGTAGGGAATAGCATGGGTTAGGGTAACCCGCACGGGTTACTGGGTTGGGTGCCCTTGGGTTTGGGTGTGGGTCAAGCCAAGAGCACCCATGACCCAGCCCAACCCACCGCCTCAACTATGTACGTGCATATGACACACACACACACACATGTATGACACGACCGCACTGTATGCACATGCATATGATACGAACGCACTGTATGCACACACGCCGACACCAACATGCCACACACACATGCCAACACTAATGTGCCATATGCGCACACACTGACACCAATGCGCCTTACACTCATGCATATGACACGCACATGTGCAGCATATTCGTGTCATACATTGCATGCATGTACAGCATGTTTGTGTCGTACATCGCATGCATGTACAGTGTGTTTGTGTCATATGTCACACCCATGTACAGTGTGTTTGTGTTGTACGTTATGCCTGCATACAGTGCATGTGGGTGTGGCACACACCCAACACCCATTGACCTGTGGGAAAAAACCCATGGGTTCATGGGTTCGGGTTTCCCATGGGTCTGGTGCAGGTCACCCACATTTGACCCGTGGGTGACCCATGCTGTTCCCTAAATGTAGGCTACTTATACTATAGAGCCCTTTGTATTTGCTAATAACAAGACAAAATAAAAAGAACATGGAATACAAAGTATACAAATAACATATGATGGTTGTACACACAAATACACAAAGGCATGATCAGGTATCAGTGAAGTATTGCTGATTTTACAACAATATCCACATGCTGATTCCATTGTGTTGAATTTTGGTGGTGCTGAGCAAGGACTGCAGAAAGAACAACTGTTTGGCTTGAGCGGAGGTAATAAACAGATGAGGAAATACAAAGAATGTGTGACTAATGTGACATGACAACCAATGCACAGATGCCGGTCAAATTATTCCAACACATTGTTCTATCAACCTCCTTCTCATGTTTACAAATTTCCTACATCCTTCTCATGTCTCTCATGCTGAATAGGTATTTCTCCCTTAGATTTACAATTTGCATCCTCTCACACTCAATAGCCATAAAGGCTTTGAGCTTTTTCTGACCACTTCCCCAACTTGTTGTTTTATTCCTTCGCATATATTCTTGTGCTGGCTTGAGAATGTCCCTCTCTAGGTCGCGCAAAAAGCGCTGGCATCGCAATCCATTTCTTGCTCATCCAGTTGGCACAATCGAGTAAGCATAGATTGAGGAACGTATGCAATCACGTGATCTTGATGCTGTTTGGCTGGAAGAAGTCACGTGACCTTACACGTTCAACGAAGTTCATGTAGCAAAGCATTCAGGGCAGTGATAGCAATGGTCTTAGTGCAGAGAAGTTGTTGCTAACAACGCGTCTAGTAACATTTCAAACTCAGCTAAGCTACTATACAGTTGCTTAATAATACTACTAGCTTGCAACTAATCCCAAACAAATTGCGACAGCTCAAAAATTGCTTACTAAAACTAGGTTCTTCATCTCTCACTACGTGGAATCTTTACCTTTTAACATTCCCTCTTATTCTTAAAATGCCGGGAGGCGGGGACGGAATGACGGAGTTGACAGCGGAGCAAAAAAAAACTAAAAGAAGACGTAGTCCTGGGCGCTAGGTTGCGACTTTTTTGAACTCTAACCACCACCATCAACACTCAATCAACTCGAATCGCACGCTTCATCGATACAATGGCCCTCCAAAACTTACATCTATCTCTTGCCACTGTCAGCACTCCAGCGACTACGATGGATAAGGAGCTCTCTCCTTGGACCCACACCACCACCGACCAGAATTCCCACGGTCCGACTGGCCAGTTTCTGCCTCTCAGACCTAAGGAAAGGCCCAAGGCAGGTAAAACTGCTTCTCTGTACACCCAACCCCCCTTTTTCTACACCATCTCCACTTCACCCCTCCCTCCCTCCCTCCCACACACCCTCACACCCTCGAGCATACCCACTGCCGCGGCTACGCTTGCAACGAGTGGCCTGGGAATTTTAGCGTCGAACCAGGCCATGCCCGCTCTTAAAAACACGAAGAAGGATGCCCTAATCCACACCTGGGCACCGGTAGTCGTTACAAGGTATTGTAACGACTTAATTACAAACTACTTTCAGGCCCTCCCAAATGTCAACCTCCTGACACCCCACCCTTTGAGAGGAATAACGAAGTCCGCCGCAGGCAACATCACACTCACATTCAAAACGGCAGAGGACGCAAGCCTAGCAAGGGCCCATGCAACACACTGGGTTAAGCATATTGACCCTCTTGCCACGACCCCACAGTGTTTACACACGGTAGTCGTACATAATGCCTCAACCAACGTCTGGTCTGAGCGAGATGGCCTCGCAGATGCCATCAAGGATATTGAATCGCGCAATGCGGACAACGCGCCCGAAGTCAAACAGATTGCCAACTTAGCTTGGCTCAACAAACCTGAAGTGCGAGAAAAGACTAAATGATTCCCCCTAATGATCAGCTACAAGACCAATGCCTCTGCCAACGCCGCGACTGCAAACGGCACTGTCATTTGAAGGTATTATCTGCACCGTAAGCTTCTACATGCGATGCATGAGATGCCTGACTGAGTGAAACTCAGTTCAATGTCTCTGCCTGATATACAAATGCTGTGCAAAGTAACTGCAACTTCTCTCCACATGTAATCTACTAACACACCTTTCAGAATCACAACATCAAGGCCAATTGTGACCTGGTCATGTGAGCGCTGTTTCTCTTGCTACGTCGGATCGATTTGACCCTACCTCCATTACAGTGAATAGAATGACCCTTGCCTCCAGCCAACCATCTCTCAACCAGTGGCATCCATGCCTCCCCCCAAACCTCGTCTCGATTTCATCCCTCTGCCGTCTACAACCACCGAGCTTGAATCAGGACGCCCCGTTATCGAACACAGAGTCCTTGACAGCGAGACGCTTGTTCTTGCAGCTCGGGTAGCTGAGCTCGAAGCTACAATGGTTCTTATCCCAGAGCTCAAGGAATCCGTTCCCCAGTTTCCCTCCTTGCAGGAGGAAGTTAAGCGTCTTGAGGATATATGCAGCGCTTTGATATCTGATATCGGATGTCGGAGGGTATTTGCGCGCCAACAAGGAGTTGACAGTGCGGACAAGGACATTGGAAAGGCATGTCAAGGAGCTTCTCAAGGAGAACATCACCTTGAGAGACCATATCAAGTTACTCGACACCAGGCCTCATCACCGGACACCGATTGAGAAGACTGATAAGGATGATGTTATCATATCTGTCGACATTTCTGAACCTGGATAGCCAGAAGTACAGGAGGGTGGAGTATTAGAGTCTAATTCCATCGCTGAACCAGTACAGAATCACACTCCTTCCGACCCCCAAGCTCATCTCAATTTGCTGCCTTAACGAGGTCCGCCGCCTCTCTACCCACCACAATCTCTCGACGTGGTGATAGGATGCGGCAGACTGGGATGATAGGCAATTGCATTGTCCCATCTCCGCCGCTCCAGTCTTCCCTCCGTGCCAGTAGTCGTATGGAACGTGACAACAGTTACAATCCATACTCTATCCCTCAGCAAGGGCCCTGTCCCGAATGTGCCACTATGAACCCTTTACTCATGGGGCCTTGTCCTATATGTGGCACTGGCATCTCCCCACCCCGCAACTCGTGCTTAAACCCTCCACAAGGGCCCTGTCCCTTCTACCCCACTGGCCCCAATAGATCACACTGACATTCCCCTAACTCGCAAACCACGTTTCATCCCTTCAGGCAACCCGTGCCCCGTACCTCAGCCTGCAGATTACCGGCCCCCGCCCAGATGCACAACCTTCTGGAAGGTCCTAGGGGCCAAACTGCTAGTGGTGTCAGGCGTCCGCTACGCCTCACATTGCGCTGAACTTAGGGGAAATTCCAGATTTAGGAATTACCACAGAGAACGTGTTCAGGCAGCCTTGCACTGCCGCCTGTTCGTTACACAGGCTTGCCTGACAGTTTTTGCAGATGTCGGTCTGGGGATATGGGAGAGCAGTCGGCCGCTTTGATTGAGGACAATTTGGTCCTCGTTGAGGCACTATTGCTTGTGATCAGCGGCACAGCAATTGGGCTTAGTTTGTAGACGCAGGTTCAATTAGTGGCCGTAGATGGAGAGATATTAGGATGTGACCGGACAAGCATGGAAAGTTGCGCCTTGGAGCGTTAATCGTGATGTGGACTTGCACTGAGTATCGTCGACATCCCAATGTGGATGTTTTTGTCATTGGTATTTGTTTGACCGTTGTCTTGTTTTTTTTGAGCTCTCATTTTTTGTCTATTATCCTGTTTTGTTTCTTCACTGCTATATTTTGTCTGGGGATTTGTATTCATTGTCAGGTTGGACTGTTGCTGTATGTTAGCTGGGGCTTTATATTAGAGAGTATTAGTTAGACAATAATTATTAGCAAACTGAATTGTGTGCCTAAAATTCTAAATTAGTATGTTAATAATTTTGGGTAACTTAAACTCTATTCCATACTATTTATTTTTTTTGGAGGGATCTTCAAGAAAATAACATTGTTTTGCTTGCTGGTGCTAATTCAAAGTCTAGAATATTGCAACCATTATCTCTTCCAACAAATCCCAACAACTTTTATATGCAAGAAAGTAATGGTACAGAACATATCTGCAAGAATTACCGCCTGTAACAAACAGGCGGAGCAATGCCATCCAAAAACAGGATGGGTAGGAGTGACCCTCGGCATCGAGGACCTAATGCTTCAGGCAGCAAACCTTACATCTCAACGGGCGGACCGCACGATCTCAATCTCATGATACCGGACCGACCTCCACCTCTTCAGCTCCTCAACCGTTGTTAAATAACAATAGCAACTATCCCGCACTATCCGCGTTCTCAGGGCGGTGGTGACATGTACCATGTACATTTCGCCCCCCGCTCTGCGTGTGTGCGTCTGGAATATTCTGCTCGGCGGCCTCCCTCTCCCCCCTCCCCCCCGGTCAGTACATTTCGCGCCGCCCATTGTCTGTTCCGCGCGATGGAGAGAAACTCAAGTGTGTGGGGCTTGAGGAGGGGGGAGAGAGAGACAGAAGGGGGGGATGTGACGCTGAGGTTCTACTATCTCTCGATGTGAACGCTTCGGAGGGTGTTGAGAATGAGAATGTGCGAGGGTGGTGGTGCGCATTGCATGGCGCGCTTACATGGCAGGTTCACAAGTTGGCGTATACTAACGGAAAAAACGGACAGGATGAGATATATACAGGGGGTGTCGAAGCCGGCTTGTTTTCTGCTTAACTTTTACTCGATACTCAATAAAAAAAAGAAAAGAACATTCCAACATAGGATCAAATTTGGTCGGGCCACACGACGAGGGATGATCTGATCTAAATAAAAGTACAATTACAATTATTCTACAAAGGAAAATTAATTAATTTTCAGAATCATACGCAGTGTCATTCATGATTCAAGGAGGCGTGCTTGCGTCGGTCTAAAGACTCGTAAATTCACGGTGTAACAAGCTTTGTTGATGTGATGGTGTGAAAGCTGTGTTTGTTCTGGCGGGAGGGTGGTACACGTGAACGTAAAATTTGAATTGGATCTTGTACGTGATACGTGAAACACTTTCGGGTGTTTACCTCTCAAAGTAGGTTGGCGGTGTTGTATAGGGTACCACAGGGAAGCCGGAGATGATTGTATCATAGCACGCATGTAATAAAGAACGAGGAGAATAACAAAAAAAAAAACAAGACACTGCCATATATGTCACCGCGCATTAATGCTGCACACGTCCATGCATGTAAAAACGACATGGCTTAAAAGAAAACACCGAGTACTGCACGCTATGTGTAATGTTAACATTTCCCAGAGCGAGGGAATATGGACCCACACTAATCATCAAAAAATAAAAATAAACTGCAGGAAGAAAATAACAGCCTATCGTTATTTTATTTTATTTATTTTATGTTAATTTTTTTTGGCCAAGGGGTCTAAATTTGAAAAAAAAAAGTATCAAGTTGCACCGACGAGACCAAAGCCTGGACGAACAACTAAAACTTCCATGCACATAAAGGGACCCACCCATCCCTAGACGCGTCCGACCCACCAGCTCGACGTCCCCTGCGCCATCGGATATCAGTACCAGCCCCCCGCCCCAACAGGCGTTCAAGCCTGATATCCTTATCCGAGCACTCGACACTGGATGGGATACATGTCACACAGGCCGGATTTCATAGACAGTTAATCCCCCCCCCTCTTAAAAAAAAAAGATGAGAAAACAAAGCTCCTCGTTGCATGCCACGAAGTACGCTGTTAGATATGGCTGGCTTTCAATAAAAAAAATATGATGTCAAAAATTCTGATATTTTACCAACATATTGTCCACACATCCACACATGGGGTCCTCCTAACTTCAGAGAGGAAAGTCAGTTCATCATCATCACATATGACGGACTAGAGTCTCAGCGCAGTTTTCAGTTTTAGTTTTTAGTAAGGAAAGCAGGACTGAGGGGGGAGGGGGAGGGGAAGGGGCCGGCGGCTGTACACATGATCCAGAACCGACATCGATTTTTCGTCACTTCGTCATTTTCGTGCTCCCCGCACTATATGTCGTTCCATGAATCGGGAGATATTATAGCTTTGTCTGATCGAGTTTTCTGCTTAGGGGTTTCAGATACTGTTCTCTCAGTACTGTATAAATAAGCAATTTAATGGATTAGCCATTGAGCTCAGAATTATAATTTTTTAAATCGCTCGAGAATGTCGACTTATAAATCGTTTTCTATTGTTGGCTTTGGTCAAATTGGCTCGTTGCTTGCAAATGAATTCCTCCAGTCGAATGAGGATTACAATGTCCGTGTGCTTACACGCTCGGTGAGTCGTTCACAATGTTGTTGCTTCCATCTCTCACCTCACTCATTCCTCATTCCACTGATGTGATAATATCATATCATACATTCCTCAGACAAAGAACCCCGAGCTCGAAAAACTCATGTCCAAAGGCATCCAAGTTATCGCTGTCAACTACAGTGACCAACAGTCCATCATCGCTGCGTTGAAAGGCACCGACGTGGTGTTCTCTGCTCTCCGCGATGACGCACTTCCTACCCAGAACGAAGTCATCCGTGCTGCCAAAACCGCAAATGTGAAACTATTCGTACCCAGCGAATACGGTGTCAACACGCTCAGCGGGAAATATGAATGTGCGTGCCTTCATACTCCAAAAAACTTGTCCCCTTACAGTAAAGCCGCGAAACCGATAACATGACAAAATACACACAACAGATCTCAAACCCAAAACCGAGGCACACGAGCTTTTGAAACAGCTTAATCTGCCTTATGCATTGTTCTTCACCGGTCTAAGGCCCGAACTGGTGTTCAAACAGGCTCTTGGACCAACTTTGGGAATTGACTTTGAAGCTGGAAATTTCCGTCTCTTTGGGAGCGGCAGACGGTGCGTTGTATGTCCAGTGCTCTGACCTGGTGTGATAACCCTGGCATGGCATGGGTTTCAGGGAGATCGCTTGGACGTCCCCTAGTTCATTTGTACCCTTCGTTCATCACGTCGTCACGACGCTGCCTCCGTCCAAACTTGAGAACAAAGCGTTTGAGATCAGGGCTGATAACAAGAGTTTCCGGGAGATCATCACCATGTGGGAGAAAAAGACTGGTAGAACAGCCCAAGTCACGGAGAGATCTCCTGAGGAGATCCAGAAATTCCTTACCGAAAACCCTGCTCCGTTTTTCAAGTTTATCGTGCAAATGTGGATGAACAACGGAGACGCGTTGAACAGTGGTGAAGGCAACAAGCTGTGGCCAGAGTGGAAGCGTTTGACGTGGGAAGAAATATTTGAACAAAAGAAATAGTGTATTTTTTGAGGTGAATTGTAAAGAATCAATGTGTTTTTTCTTTTTCTTTTTCGATGCATTGTTTAGTTGAAGATGAATGCAGATTGGGAAGTCCGGTTCACGGGGCAACGGTTGGACATACACAGGTGAAAGACCGTGACCACTGGTGTGGTGATCAGGGTTACGTACATTCCTCCTGGTGCCTTAGTGTCCAAGCTTCACTGGCTTCGTTCTTGAATTAATTAATGGAGTTTGGTTTTCGATCTCCGGTCTAGCTGTTCCGTGTTGCAAGCCCCGGATCTCCCACGCTAACGTTTTTGCATATGTTATGCTGTGTTCGGGAGCCAACCCTGCACCCTTTTAGTGTAGCGGGAAATTCGGGTTGCCAGTAACTTCCTTCAACCCAACTTTGTCTAGAACAAATATCAGTTGGGATGTGAGAAATTTGAGCGATTTATGCCGAGATTCCCATTACACGAGGCCGTGATATAGGGGGGCTGAAAGGTAACCTTTACCGTCGACGGAATTTTTTTTGAATATGAGAGGGATTAAATATCCTAAAAGGCTTGCAGTTTGGATCATACGTTGCACATTTTTGGCGAACAGAGCCCGAATGTTTTAATATCCTGACAATCGATAGTCGATTGGACTGTTGGACAGAGAGGGCTCACGCCAAGTGAGGTGTTTTGCCCCGTACTGATGCGCACCAGGGAAGGGACCAATTTACCACGTTGACCACGTGAAGCATGGCAATATCGGGCGTTGATGACGTAACGACCTGAGAAAAAAAAAAAAAAAGAGGCGCGAAGGCACAGAGGAGCAAGCCGATAAGCAGTATGTTTATTTTGCCGGTTGTCAGAACCACTGGTCCCCAGAATCAGCTGCGCCGCGTCTAGGAAAGATACTCACAACGAACAACGAACGCCCTGCAATAGCGTCCTGACGCGATCGAGCGCAGCCCTTAACGAATATCGAAGCGGGCAACCAGTGAGACAGAGGCTAGACTGTTGCCCTGGTAGCTAGCTTGTATTACGCCTTGCGGGGTGGGCTAGTAAAGGTCAGTCGCCAAATCTATCCATTTGAAATAGGCTGTGTGAATCATGATCAACCCAGTATTATTCCTGTCACCGCGGACCCAAAATCTATCTATATGGTTAAACCCTGTTGACCCATTGTAGAACCCCATATTTTTGTCACGGGTGACCAAAAAGCTTCTTCTCTTCTCTTTCTCTGGTAGAGAGCATAGTGCACAGGGGTGGTCTCTCTTCTGTAGATTCCACATGCACTTTCTATCTACAGGACGCGACGACAGGGTCAATCGGTGGATTGCCGACCAGTATCCCAACCGCACCCCTTCTCCAGGAGAGAACACAGAAGACTGGCAAGATCCTCTCGACGATTCTCATCGCAAAGACTATGAGGCCATCGTCGATCTGGACTGGGAGTTCGAGGAGCTCGAGCGTCAGGTCGCGCTTACCAGAGCCGAACGGGGACAGGAGCACTGGCTAACAATAAACTCCCTCACGGGCTGTTTTGATGTTGTCTCGCACAAGCGGACGTCTCAGATAACCGTCAGGGCTCAGGAGATACAGGTCGAAGTTGAGGAAGAGGAAGAGACCTCCGAATTGCCTCCCCGTGCACTTGACAGACGGCGCGAGGGTCGAATCATATCTCAGGTGGGTACTAAACTCCCAGCTTTGCGATGAAAAATGCCCAACTTTACACCGTCAAAACAGCCTTTTATTCTTGCGCCGGAGCTCAAGGATGCAACCTTCCAGCCTCCTCCGACCCTCCAGCGCTCGCACACAGCGCCACCCCCCATCAACATGGAACGTTTACAACGGGCATCCAACGCGTCTTCTAACGTGCCACCTATCGCATTCATCCTCCAGGAGTCTCGGTCCCCACTTCCCAGTGCGATACACTTTACCCCGATGTCGGCCGAGCCCGACGCTTTTCCAAGCACACCACGCTCCTTTACCTCTTTCGCGCCTGAAATACGAAACTCTGAAGACCGTGGCAAACCACCGCCGCCGGAGCTGTTCTTTTCTCCCAGGCTACAGAACTCGGACTCTAACCCAACAAATACACCGCTCACTACGTCGCCTTTGACGCCCTTCTCACCGGCCATCCACAGTTCCCTGTCGTCCACACCATCTCTCAGCGCATTTCCCGCCACGCCAGGTTCATCGCTGCCCTTGTCATTACCCTACAATCGGGTCAGGGCGCTCAGGTACGCGGAAGACCAAGATGTTGAACCAGTACCAGCCCTTCCGCCTCAGAAGTGTACAGCAGGCACATCAAATGCTGCTTCTACTTCCTTGAATCTTGACAAACCTCTGCCACCACTGATTCCCGAACGTACATTTTCCAAAACGCCGCAGTCGCGTATGCGCTCACATACTCTGCCATTCTTCTTAGCGAGTGCACCATCGCCCAATTCCCCTAATGAAGTACTCTCAGACTATGAACCTTCTGTCGCAGGTCACTTGTCCTCGCGGATGAGCGTCTTGTCCTCTCGCTTCTCCGTGTCCTCCATTGACTCAGAAGAAGCTCCCGAACATACCAGCAAGCCATGGGGACATTTACGTGTGAAAGCGTCCACAAATGGAGGGCTTTTGTCTAGAACGGGGTTTGCGACGCCTCTACGTGCTACCCCACGGGCGGCGGCGGCGGACACCCACTCTCGTTCCGCCTCTCGTTCAGAGTTCCACTCTCGATCCAATTCTCGCACAGATCTTCTCAATCATCCCAATTCCCGAGCAGGAACCCATTCCCGCACCAATTCGCGTGTGGAAACTTCACCTCGGGGAGGAGGAGGAGGAGCCAATACTCGAGTATTGACTGTTTCTCGTGCCAACTCTCATGCAGACACCCAATCTCGTGCTACCAAATTACGCGCAGAGACTCTTTCTCGTGCTAATCAGACGCAAACTCACTCCCGTGCCAACTCACGCTCAGATACTGACTTTGGGGCCACTCCCGTTCTACGCCCACTGGTCCCCTCTCGCACGGGGTCTACGAAACTCTTTTCCGCACGCACTACACCTTCATCGCGTGAGAATGAACACGGGCATGAGCACGGGCACGAGCACGAGCACGAGCACGAGCAAGACCTCCCACATTTCCGCGGCAAATCTCAGACGTCCGGTCTACACGCCACGAGCTCTGTGCGCACGCTGATGCGGAACGTGTCGCGCACTCTCGGAATCAAGCGCAGCGTGAGCCACGGTCAACAATCCCAACCGTCGTGTTCCAAGGTGCACATGCAGAGGCGGCCGTCGGCAGATGATTCCCGTGTGATCGAGGGGGAAGAAGAAGAGAGTGAGATGGAGGATGGATGCCGTAAGGATAATCATCATCATCATGCGCTGCCGCCGACGACGGGAGGAGGCGGATATGAGGATGCACCGGACCAAGCTTGTAAACGGTGACGACTCAGCCAGGCTCGCGGCATGTCTCATCTTCCCGTTATGCTCTTCAAGCGATGGTTTATGGCATCCCAAATTCATTTCTTCTACAAACACCTATTTATTCTTCCCTCACTACCTCAAACTATCTCAAACCCTCCCCTCCCCTAAATACGCCCGTTGTCTATACCAATGTTTTGATGTCAAGGGTTGCAGCATAGCCACTCATCTCCTCCCCTCACCACCCCCCTCCCCGCCCGCCTCCACCCTCTTTCCTCGGCTTCCAATCCTGGCATTCCCACCATACACTACGTTTCGCATTCGCGCGAGTCATTCGGTTTTTTTGTCCACGTTCAATTCGCCCTTGTTCGTTTTCGGTGTTTCGTCGTGTTTCCACGTTTCGTTTGTCGTTTTTTCGTTCTTTTTTTTCGTTCTTTTTTTTTCGTTCTTTTTTTTTTCGTTTTTATTTCATTTGGTTTCGTTCTTTCGTTCTGCGAAGCAGGGGCGCGCTTGCGTGCAGGCTGGCTTTTTTAGTTTTTTAATGTGTTGATTCACTAGCTATGCCCGGTATGTATGTAGGTAGACACCACACGCAAGTGCAACAATATATG
>QLPG01007354.1:0-11668 GCA_003314385.1 Gomphus sp. MG54 | reverse complement strand
AACAAGCGACTTCTTGACCTTATTCATATATGGAAATGAAAGCTGTGTTCCCATTTGGCGACTTATGAAAATCAAACAGGTCATTAATGTGCCAATTTAACGCCTTGAGGTTCGGAACCAGTTCCCGCAGTTTCACGACATGAAATGACAAACACCCCAAACGCATGACTTTTTGGCGTGGCACAGCTTCCGGTTAGTGAAATTTTAAACCTTTTCCTCTACTTCACAAGCCAAAATGGATGAAAATGTCACTCCACTTGAATCATTGAAACTAATCAAAAACGGTGACACAAGTACTCGTACATTTCGACCTAGCCGTAATTCTGTGTATTATCTCAAAGATGATCTTATTTTTCTTGTGCGTGTATATCGATCTGAAACTGCAGCTTTGGTAGATTCAATCTTGTCATGACTGCTTGAGGCAATGACGAATGGATGTCAATCCTCAATTTATTTACGATGTGGAAAATAAATGAGATTCGTATCGGCCACATTCAAAGACTTGAAGCCATTAACCCCTTCTTCTCAATTACACAAATACAACTTGGAAGAAAGTATAAATATTCTCCTTGGATCAGAGCTGGGTTTTTTACCTGGGTAACGCGTGAAGAGCCTCTGAGCGAATCGGATGGGAATCAGATAGGGAATACACACTGCAATGTTCCAAGGCAAGAGAAAAATATATCATATGAGCCCAGCCCTTGTAATTCCAACCAATTTCTTTGTTCAGTGTACCATTCAGATATGGTGACTTCCGCTTGCACATTGTTGAGTACTGAAAATTGATGCCGACCATAAATCATTTCCCTCACTGCATCTGATTCATTACTTAGACCTCGGGCAATCTTGGATGATATATTCCGCTAAGTCATGTCAATGTCAAAAGGATTGTGAATGTAATTTTATTGAATGATAGCTCCACGGTACTCATGGCTGCGGTATTGGGAGACTGCTGAAACATTATTGTGTAAGTGCCAATTGGTCTTCAATTCTGTGCTAGGTACTCAACGGTTTCTGCGGACGTCAGTGAAAACTCCCTCCCCTTGCCCCCACAAAAGTTCAATAAAAATTGGGAACTTAAATTTTGTAGGATCAGGTCGCTTCCCCTAGCACGAGTTGAAGATTTGATTTTTGGCCCCTATTTGTTGATCGACAGGTTATGGAACTAACCCCATCCCAGACATAATATTACTCCAATCTATATCATATACCGAAGGGTACAAAATGTGGGTAGAACGCTCCTTATCACCCCCCTTGTTCAAGAAAGATGTTGCGGACTCTACGAGATCTCCTAGACCCGAACGTCACTGCGTATATTATTTCAAGGATGGTTTCATATTTCTTGTGAATTTATGGTCATTAAATTACTTTTTTCAAAAGTACACCTTACGTGGTCCCACAGGTTGGAGATAAGTTGTTCAAAGTTCCACGTTTTATGTTGGAGCACAACTCGATTGTCTTCTCAGACATGTTCTCACTTCCTACTGGTGAGACTGGGGATCAAGGGGAGGGCCTGACAGAAGACAACCCCATTCGTCTTTTTGGGGTAACAAGCACCGAATTTGAACATCTCCTGGCTCTATTGTATCCATTGTGAGTATTGTCCTTCATACGAGTAGGTCACAATATGTCATCAATTGATAATATCACAAGAACGATGAAGTACTCAACCTTCATGAAATCCTGGGGTTATACAGAGTGGATTTCAATTCTCAAGTTGGCAGCCATGTGGGAAATGACCGAAATCCGCGCGATGGCCATTTGAACACTCAGTGACATTGATGAGTTCCCGTCGCCAATCGCCCAAAGAGAATACGGAAAAAAGTATGAGTATGATCCATTGGTAAAGGAAGGGTTTTTAACCCTAGTGAACCGTGAAGAGCCTTTAAGCCAATCGGATGGAATGGAGTTAGGGATTAGAGATGCATTGCGATGTGCAGCAGCAAGAGAAAGAAACTTAAGGTGAGCGCAACCTCTGAATCGATGAAAACCAAGTCCTTGTTATTCATAGGATATCCTGTAGGGGACCAAAGAGCGGCATGAACCGCGACCAATTGTTGGGTGAGGGCTCATTTAAAACTTGGTACAGGAGGTTAACACTCATAACTCCCCTTTGCCTAGAATCTATATTGGACGAAATATTCGGCAAGGATGTCTCAAAGAAGACCGCAAAACACTCGAGAGGAAGGCGCTCGTTGAAATCCTCGGATTTCTAGACCCCGAATGTGTAATAGACAAAATGTTGAGTAGGATCAGGGGAGGAAGGTGGCACAGACATGGCGCAGTGACAGATCTAAGCCTGAATCGCCTCATTGGTATAGGAGTAAGCATTTCAGGTTAATACTTCCGAAGGCACTCATATGCTGGCGAGTCTCAATTTTGGATTCATCTTATGATCAAAGGATAGATTTCCTGGGTAGTGTTGTCAGGGCCGGCTTGAGTTCGGCTATACAAATCCTGGGCCGAGCCTTGACTGGGCACGGGCTTCACGATAGTAAAATTACAGGAAAATTACAAGAAAAAGTCTATCTTGTAAACCAACATGTAGCCACAGTGTAATCTATTCCCTGTATGTATTCTAAAGCTCCCTGATCATCTTCAGTGTCTGGTATGTCATTTTTGAGTTCCTGATCAGAAAAGCCAATTGGTAGTTGACCAAAGATCAGTCTGTGGCAGATGGTAAATTTCAAACTTGTAACACCTCAACTGTATCTGCTGGCAGTCTGTTGCAGTGCTTGGGGATTGTGATACTGGAAGATGGGAATGCACACTCACTTGAAACTGAAGAAGGTGTGGTGGCCTCCAACAATTGCTAGGACCAGTACTAAAGAAGAGTTGCCCTTCAAGTCTCAATCTCTTGCCCTAACTGAACAATCCCCCCAAAATCTAGTGACACAATAGTGGGTGCAATGCAAGGAATCCAAGTCAAAAAGGAGAATGATTGCTTAAACAAGATCCAATAGGGTCCTGTTATCAAGATCATAACATGTATGAGAAATAGGTAGTATATATATATGATATAATAGTAATAACTTGTGTGGTATTTTATTGACTGAGGTATTATATTCTAAGCATGGATCAGATTTTTTAAATGTGATATAGCATGACATTCTAAGCAGAATGAGATATGAATCATAGACTGTTGGAATCTAGAAGATAACAACTCAGTCGTGTAGTTGTAACTCGACTGAGGGAAGACTGAGCTAACTATGTTGTATTTATACTATATGAGTGTGGCACAAGTACAATAGGAATAAATACAATAGAGGGTAAGAACAATGGTTCCATACCCAGTGCACAGTCCTGCATGCAGCACTGCATTCCAACACTCTCCCTCACTGTGATAACTGGCAGTTATCACAGTGAACCAGAGTCCCCAGACTGAGCAGGGCTGTGAATTTTTCATGCTTTAGGTGAGGCAATCCCTTTGTCAAGATATCTGCAGGCATGTCTGTGGTTGGGATGTATTTGAACAGGATATCCTTGGCATTGACATGTTCCTGGGTGTAGTGGAACTGGACATTAATGTATTCCTATGCAAGCATGATGAAAATAATAACATATCATGCTGTAAAACACAGATTGTAGCAAAAGGATACTCACAAGTAGAGGGGATTGACTATACCAACACTTTTGCACCTGTTGCATGCCTTGAATCAGTAAGGACTGTCCTAGGACTTGCTGCCTCCCTGGACTGGGAAATCCATTGGTTTGATGTCAAAACAGCATTCCTGCATGGAGATCTTACTGAAGAAATATTCATAGAACAACCAGAGGGATGCAAAGAGAAAGGGAAAGAAGATTGGGTATGCAAATTACATAAGTCCCTGTATGGACTATGCCAGGCAGGCTGTTGCTGGTATACAAGACTATATACAGAAATGTGTCATGCAGGGTTTACACATGCCAGTGTTGACCACAGTGTTTTCATCAAGAAGGGTTCCAAAGGCAGTCTCATGGTTACCATCCATGTTGATAATATGGCTGCAGCTGCTACTGATAAATCCACTCTAAATCTGATGATAACTGACCTTTGCAAAATCATTGATGTAGTTGACATGGGGCCAATTAAGTGGTTCCTTAGGATGAGTGTCACAAGAGACCAACAAGCACAAACAATATCTTTATCCCAAGGTGCTTACATTGATACTATATTACAACATTTCAACATGTTGGACTGTGAGTATTGGAATGCAATGGCCACAATATTCCAGTCATAGGGATCGGCCAAATGATCATGGAGTAGGGTGCATGACTCAGATCCACTGTCATCAGTGGCCTCAGTGATCGCAGCATGTGCCTGTTCCTTTTTGGACTTCTTTTCTTTTTGATTTTCCTTTTTTTCTTTCAGATTTTTCCACCAGTCTGGTGCTTTTCCAGTACTACCACCTCCTTTTTCCCAACATTTATCGAGGGTATGTCCGGTGCACAAACAGTTTGTGCATTTTGCAGATGACTATTACGATGAGAAAGAATGATGTAATTGTAATTATATGTAAAATCTCCCAAAGGTGAAACAATGGCAAGGTCCAGGGCAGGGCAAGGCTTCAACTTGTATGTTGCACCCACCAGATCACACAAGCCCTAATTTTGGAAAAGCAAGACAGAGAATTAACTAGTAGAGAATCAAGGTTGATTATCTGACTGAGGACTGAACTACTGAAGTACAAGATCTTTATACTACTTTCAAATCTACTAGGGGTTGAATAGATTCCTATAATAGAATGAGAAAGCCGAGGATCCTGAAAAGTGAGAACAGAAATATTATGCCCCAAATAATGATCTCCTCTGTGACATTGGGGAGTGACATGTCACTCTGATTCCCAATAAAATTACTCTAAGGAACATAATAGCAGATCAGATATAAGAGACTGAGGAGAATTGCAAATAAATGAAAGTGGAGTGGAACATAAATGAAAGGATATTAAATGTAAATGGAGATGGAATGGAATAGTGAGCATATGGAGTGTGATGTAAATGAGTGGAGTGAATTGACAGGAGCATGTGACACCAAGACAGATACACAAGGTACATATAGTCCATGGGCTGAGGGTGTATAGTTGAATAGTGAGCGAGAGCGGAGTTGGGCTGAGTGGGCTAAAATGAATAGTTGGGTATGCTGGCATTTGGCTCCTAACAGTATCCCACCCTTATGGCTGAGTCCCACGAGGCCATGGAAATGAAGCTCTAGAATGGTGGCCCCATTGGAATTTGGAAATGCGAAAGCATATAAGAGAAGTCATGGGGGAGTTTGGGTGGTAGCCATTCACCATGATAGAACCCTCATACATTAACCCTGCCTACCTGCAGAAGCTAATGGGTCTCTACCCCTCACCAATCACCACATATCTCAGAGGTGAAACAACCCTCCCCATTACCATCATGTCCCCCTCATTGTCAACCATCGAGCACAGCCAAGCACTACTTAAGCAGGAGCACATTGATGTGCAAGAGCCCTGGTTTGAAGGGGCCAATTCGAAGGGCACAAAGGTGAGTAAGATGTTGTCTTGGGATTAAAGCTTTTGATTAATTGTTTGCATTGCAGTATGCTCATCTTTGGATGAGGAATGACGAGGGCAATGAAAACAGCATCTTCTATCAAATGGTGAAGTTGGGTAAAGAAGATGACTGCACACCTTGGTCTCATAGATGGGTTGTCAAGAAGCCCTGCAAATATTGCAAAAAGTGAGGCAACACATGCCTTCAGAAATGGGACACCGACTTGGATATGGGAGCATGTGTATGGTGTAGTGAGAGGGGTGTAGGATGTTCTGTGATTGTGCAAGGTAGGGGCACTAGTAAGTGGAAAGATAAAGGAAAGGTGAGGAATAGTGAGGTTAAGAGAAGTCCAAGGAAGACAAGGGTGAGGGAAGGTATGCCAGAGGTTTGGAATTTGGATGGGCCAGGACCCTCAAAAAGGGCAAGGATGCATACTCCCCTTTTTCAACCTTTAAGTTCCCCATTGTCATCCCCACTTCCTGACCCCTCCACCCTCCTACTACCATTGGTGATAATGACACTGTGACTAAGAGTGTCAACCCCTACACCTCCACCCCCTCCACCACCTCCCACTCCTGCACCTCCCACTCCTCCTCCTCTACCGCCAATGCCATCTCCACCACCTCTTCCCTCACCACCCTCCGTGGTCATCCCCATGCCTCCCCAGCCCTCACCAGTTATCACCTTGAATGTGGCTCTGGTAGAGCTCAAGCACTCCATTGATGAACTTCAGCATGAAGTGGTGGACAGTAAGCATGAAAATGCTGAGCTGAGGGTGACTAATGAGGAATTGCAAGTGGAGGTGAGGAACTTATCATTGCAGATAGGTTATCGGATGTCCAGTGCAAACATAGTGCAGGAACTGCCTAAGATGTGGGGAACTTGGGCTAATTGGGCATTGAGGTCTGGAAATCCAAGGAGCGTATTTGATGACTTGGATAAAGATGGAGAAGTAGAATTAGGATTGTAGAATAGGAATAGTGATTTAATTGTAATTTTTTTTTAATTTGACTTGAATGTGATTTGTGAAGGTTCGGAAATAAGAGTCAAATTGGAATAAGGAATGATGGAATGTAAACTGAGGTTGAAACTTGAAAATAGAAGAAGAAGAGAAATTGCAAGGTGCTTATGGAATGGGTAATGGTCCAGGTTTGTCTGGATACAACTTATAAAAGTCTTAAACAAGTTCTGAAGCATGATTGAGTTCTGTTGCAAGGAGCCATGAAGTTTCTTCATCTGTGCCTTCATATCCTGCCCACCACACAAAGTACAACAACTTGCATGCCATATGTCGATTATCGATTTTTGAGTTGAGGATCTCAGATATCTCAAATTCGGGTTTGCTGTCGATTATGACTGGGGGAAGAGGTGGTTGAATGCGATTAGGAATGGGATTAGGAGAGGCTGGCTAGAGCATTGAAATGTGGAATACAGGATGTACTGCATTCATGTAGCCTGGGAGTTTCAGAGTAACTGAGTGAGTACCGGGACGTGCAATGATTTCAAATAGACCCAAAAACTTCTCAGCTAGCTTTTTTGCAGGATGGGTAGTCCTGAGGAATTTGGCTTTGATAAATGCGAGACTGCCAATAGGAAAGTCTGGAGATGGAAGTCGTTTAGCATCAGCTGAGGATTGGTATGTTTGTTGAGCATCGAGGATATTGGTTTGAAGTTGTTGGTGCAGCTCGTCCAGGTCGACTATGAAGTCTTGTGCTCATGATGAAGCGAGGTCACGTTCAGGATGAATGGTGAGTTTGGGATGATAGCCTTTGTTGGCAAAGAAAGGCGAGACTCCAGTAGTGGCACTGGGAGCATTGTTATAGCTGAACTCTGCAAGGGGTAATAGTGAAGCCCAGTTGTCTTGTTGATAGTTGCAATAGACACGAAGGTACTGTTCTAATGTCTGATTAGTATGCTCAGTCTTGCCATCGCCTTCTGGGTGAAAGTCTGAGGTGAAATGCAACTTCATGTCAAGGTAGAAGATACGCGAGAAATAGGAGAAATAGAAGGAAGTGCATTCAAGAATAGCACGTGAGAGAGGCTAACACAATCCTCAGCTCATGCATTTCTGAGGTTGCAGCTCATTTTTTCAACTCCATCGCCACATTGTCTTTGGCATTGGTGTTGGACGTGCTTACCTTGGTCACGCATGCCTTCGTCGTTTTCTTGTTGTTGGAGTTGTTGGATTTGTTGTTAGAAGAAGAAGTCGATGAGGATTGGGAATTGGATTTGGGACAGTCCTTGACCATGTGACCTTTTGAACCACACAAGAGACAAAGTCCCACTTTGATTTGACTTTGACATTCTTCAGGCAATAGCTTCCCATCTTTTCCAAGCTTGGACAAAATGTCATTAGCATTGTTGTTATTGTTGGAAGACTTATTGTTGCCATTCTTCTTCCCCCCTTCTGACTCTTCTTGTTGTTTGAGTTGTTGGTGTTGGAGGAAGACTGGTAGTTGTTATTGTTGGAGTTGGATTTGCATGAGGACCCATTCGGTTCAGGCATTCTGAAGTTGTCAAACTCCTTGCATTCCCAATATATGCTGTTGATCTCAAGTGAATATTGTCTGAGTTCAGCAAGAGTTTTGAAACGAGGGAAGTTAAGGAGGCTGTCCTTGATACATCTGGCCAACCCCTTGTACGCCACATGTGTGAGGGCAGCGTCATTCTACTGAGTGTGAGTGGAGGCTCTGGCAAAGTTGATGAAGTATCGTGCTGCATGATGGGTGTCCTTCATGACTATCTTGCTAAGCTCAATTTCTGCTTGCACAGCACTGTTGAATGGACTGAAGTTGGTCTCAAGTTCTTGATAAAAGTCCCTCCAGACCTTAAGCCAGCTAGGCTCAGGCTGGATTTTGCCTAGAATTGCAGGTTTGAAGTTCTGGAGTACGGGGCCTGTGAGGTATGAAATTGCATATTGGACCTTCAACACATCCATCAAGAATGCAGATGGATGGTCTTGAAAGTTCAGCATGCATTGTAAGAAGAATTTGTGAAGCTTAGCTTGGTGTAAACCTCAGGCTCATGAACCTTAGCATGATGACCAGGGTTGGGATTATATCTAGGGGGCTGTTGGGCTAATCGATCGATGAGTGCCTTGACAATTTTGTCTGAACTAGAAGTGGAATTAAGAGTTGGATTGGAATTAAGAGTTGGATTGGGATTAGAAACATAAGTGGGGTTTGGATTTGAAACTTGAACAGGGTTCAGATTTGGCTCATCATCATCATTATTGTCAATTGGATCTTCTTTGTCATCATCCTTGCGTTCAGGAGGAGCGTTCCCTCCTGACAGGCCAGCTTCACGAATTAAAGGTTGTTCTGACAGCCGTCAAAGTGAGGAAATCTCCTGCAACTGACTTGGGACTTCTATAATGAAGGGTAAATTGCAAGTGGTAGATCGGGTATTCATGATGTCATGATATGCGAAGATGATATGCAAAAAGAGGTGTGATCAGGTGTAGAAGTCAGATAATACTGTTACAATGCAAAGGAATGATGTAATTGTAATTATACGTAAAATCTCCCAAAGGTGAAACAATGGCAAGGTTCAGGGCAGGGCAAGGCTTCAACTTGTATGTTGTGCCTACCAGATCACACAAGCCCTAATTTTGGAAAAGCAAGACAGAGAATTAACTAGTAGAGAATCAAGGTTGATTATCTGACTGAGGACTGAACTACTGAAGTACAAGATCTTTATACTACTTTCAAATCTACTAGGGGTCGAATAGATTCCTATAATAGAATGAGAAAGCCAAGGATTGTGAAGAGTGTCAAGTACATGTACCAAGACCCGTTATTTCAGCAGTGCTGACTGAGCAGTCATCCTATGTCCATGTCCAAGTGTTCACGCTGCATGCATATCACTTGGTACACCGGTGTTGGCTCGGCACATCCATCACCCACATGCCTACTCCTCACCCTTTGGTCCATCTCACCTCGGAACTTTCTGTCCTTGTTTTATCCTCGGTCACAGGCCTTGTTTTATAGTCAGGCACTTCCTATTTTCTTATCCTTGACCACATTTCTATTATTCTATCCTTTATTGTTCTATCCCCATTTTGCATTCCTTCATTCTAACTTTACTTGTTGTGGACAATAGCCACATGGTCTGCATACCTTATTGTTCCACATTCCTTATTCCACATGTTGCTTCTTAACCTATATAAGTAGGACATGTATGTACATATTTCCTCATTCTGGGTATCAACTAGGCTTAGGCCCTTCTACCTTCTTCTCCTCTGTTAAGTCCTTGACTCAGGCCGGCATCATCAGCATCCTCCTGAGTATCTGTCTGTTGCAAATAGGTGGCACGCATGGCAAGTAGGGCGCAATGCACAAGTACGTTGAAGCCAATGCCACTACTCTTGGCCTGCAGGACTTGGCCATAGTCTGCTCGACCTTTTGCCAACACTCATTGGCAGTACCAAAGCCTGTCAGTAACCGAAGCTTGACATTTTCACAGCCAATCAAAATCTCCATCGGCCATTGCATGTAAGTACAATGTTACTGTCATTTCTTCTTTTCTCAGAGCTGTCTTATCATATATGACCTCGATCAGATCCTTCATATCGGCAATAGTTTCATTCACAGTCTTGGGTGTGGTGAAACATGTACGCATGGCAGTTTGAGGTGCATTGAATTTTGAAATGGCACCGCTCTGGTAAGTTTTGCTCTTTAGTCATTCCCAGGCTTGAACCACTGTGGTTAGGTGTTCTATTTCTTGAGCCAGAGAGTTTTTGACTACTTGGCAAAGTGCTCCAACGATATGGTCATTCATGTCATTCCAATCTCCTGCCTTTGTTGGGTTGGTTGGAGGTTTGTTGTTGTGGCCCTCAATGTAGGTCCAGAGGCCATAGCCTCTGAGTACTGATTTGCACTTCCTAGACCACATGGGCCATCCGTCGGCGGTAAGAATGCCGACATTCTTGGGTGTCAGTTTAATTTCTGTCATAATTGACAATTTCTCTGCACTGTAGAATCTGTTTGTTCTTCTTTTTTTTTTGAAAGCATGGACGGGTAGCCCATAACCTGTTGGAATCTAGAAGATAACGACTCAGTTGTGTAGTTGTAACTCAACTGATATTAATACTACCTAGAAGATAATGACTAGATATGTATGAGTACAAGTATAGTAAGGGTTCAGATAAGGGTCTCACCTCAGTCGTGTAGTTGTAACTCGACTGAGGGAAGACTGAGCTAACTATGTGGTATTTATACTATATGAGTGTGGCACAAGTACAATAGGAATAAATACAATAGAGGGTAAGAACAATGGTTCCATACCCGGTGCGCAGTCCTGCATGCAGCACTGCATTCCAATATAGACTTAACAGGTTTACTATACAGATAGAAAGGAACATATTTGTGCATAATTATGATACCAGTTCTCGCCACCCCTGGGATGTATTAGTAAGACCCAACTGTCACTTATGATTTTTTGTTTATCAGGGGTCTTCTCAATGATTATCTCAAGATACTGTGCCATCATTATGAGGGATGGTTCTAAAATCATAAAAATTATTTCCCATCATGTGTTTGGATGCATTAGTATGGGGGAATTTAAAATGTATTTGGGATTAGGTTTTGAGACTCCAACGGAGTCATTATGTGACGAACATTATGATTTTTAGAGTGCCGAGCTCCGTCTAACTTGAAGATTGTAATTTGTTATGTAAATCAATATGTAAACGACATATTATTCAATAACAATATCAAAATCCGTAGTCTAATCTTTTTTTTTCTACAAACCATTTTCTCAACCGTGATCACTAAACGCCATGCAGGAAGAGGGTATCGAAGTACCAACACCTACTGGAACCCCTACTCGTCATCCTGTTTATTATAAGGAGGGTGTTATTTTACAGGTATATATATCTTAAGAAAGAGTTCATGTGGCTTTGTGATTTTACAGATTTCAAGCTCGAAAACACACTGTTCAAAGTCCCAAGATCTATTCTGGAATTTAACTCTCACATTCTGATGAACATAATATATCTTTCCTCTGGTATGAAAGAATCAGGTCTATCGGACGATTCCCCTGTGCACCTAAACGGAGTGACCGCCACCGATTTTGAGAGGCTACTTGCTCTTATCTATCCCATGCAAGTAATTTACCTCCACTATCTTCTTTGGAAGTTGAATGTCTGCACTCATTAGAATCACATCGG
>QLPG01007347.1:0-21008 GCA_003314385.1 Gomphus sp. MG54 | reverse complement strand
GATCAATGTTGCTTCTATTGTAACTGGAGATTGAGCAAAGAAACGATAAGGGAGGGTGTCGAGATGCTGGACATGACGGCAGACAGCGACGAATTGCAGATGGTTGCCTGGAGCGAAGTTCACTGTTTTGGACTCAATGACAGATTTTGGAGTATCCAGTGTTATAAATAGGTACGGACAACTGTTCGTTGAAGTGATAGGAGAATGGCTAACCGTACTGCTCAAAGGCCGGGCCAGATGTCAAAATGAAGAACACTTTCTCTTTTGAGTAATGTTGGACTGGGCCTCATTCCGTCCATTACGAACTTGACTCGCGATAAACGTCAATAGGAACATCACCTTGTTCCTCTAAGTGGTATTATACACCACTTGGGTTTCTCGAGCATGCTTCATCCCTACCGTGACCACATCGACTTCACTCGAAGAGAAAATAAATCGAAACATAGTCTTTCTCCTTTGAGGGATGTTGACCCGCTTCTTGTATACCTGCCGCCTCTTCCCATCTACCTGACCCGAATAGGCATAATGCTACTGATGAAACAAGGTTTGACGGACCAACTTCCACTGGATACTTTAACTGTTTATGGAGACTCTGCTGGAACAAAAAAGCCGACCATTGGTCACTCATACTCCAGAGACTGCACCCTACGGCGTCCTGAAAATATCATTTCTTGGATTTGCTTTCTGCTTGTCTTGCGCTTGTGTCCGGCCATTTTCATGCCATTGAACTGTATCTGGGCTTTTGTGTAACATTGAGCATGTGTCCGGGGCTTTGCAAAAACAATTTTTTTGATCCCGGTCGTCGATTTTAATACATAGCTTGGCTATCCGGGACGCATACTACCGGACACTACCGGACACTAACTGAATGCTACTCATCATGGAAAAATTTAAGGTTTTCAAGATCCCATGAGATGTTAGACTGCGTTTATACTGACATTGGTTCACAGCTCTGGGTCACATTAAGATGAGCTACAGTCGACCAAAGAGCTCTGGAATGACACTCAGTGGAAATTCAGGTCGACATTCAAGTGCGCTCCCCCATGTGAGCAATCTTAATCAAAAGCCGCAGGATCATGGTGAAGAATTCCTGATCTGATCAATAATTCTTCTAGTGTAACTAGGTATTGAGTATTTATTCTGTTGCTTATATATATTCAGCCTTAATCTTGACATTGTGCCATTTGGTCCCATTAAGTGCTGGTCCAAGGACGCAGTGACTGATGAATCAAGTCATTGTAAATGCTACAACAGGTATGCTCTTCGCTTGTATTTCTGTCTATAGTATAAGTCCATTCACTTACATTTACATTTCTGTTTATATTCTCACTCTATTTTCCCAATCTTAACCTTCTAATTACTCTTTCCTGTTATTTGATGTGTTTCTACATTCTATTATGGCAACTCTTTTGGAAAATGAAATAAAACTTTGTCATCCCATTGAACCTTGGAAATGCTTCTGGACTACTCACTCCCTATTCTATTTTGATTCTCACCTTTCTCATCTAGTGTTGGAATATATTGTCTTTTGACATAAACTCTTCATAGATAAGGAATTAGTATAAGATCTGTAGGTTTGTTTTAAAACCCAAGAAGCATGACAAAACTTTGGTGTGAACCAAGGCAAGTCAAGGTCTCTGACAAGAGGCAGCAGAACAATAAAAAGCACCTGCACAGACTGTTTCAACAGAGAACCCAATTAAGAAATCATACTCTGGAGGATCATATAACCAGTTATTTCAAGAGTATTACAATAGTGATTAATATGCCCTCATGTAACCTTGTGGATGAATCTTCTCATTTTTATTTTTTTAATCAATTTTTTGACCTCAGGGTTTACCTATGGTGGTCGTTGTACATGTGCTATCTAGTATAGATAAGGCCTTCCCATATTAGGTTACACATCTTCCCGTGCCCTTTGTGGCGGTCGGTTGCACTAATGACGGCCCATCGCCCCCATTAGCCCGGCTCCCTTGGAGCTGTTTACCAACCCACCTGGTTTGTAGGGTGATAGTTTCCATGAGCGATTGTCAGGAGTCTCAATTGTGAGGCAATCTGTCTTGATAAGTGCTCGGTTGCCGAAGCGAGCATGCACGACATGGGAACGTAATGTGGGTCAGAAAAAGAAGGTTCGCTGTTTTGTGGGGGGCATGTCATCTGTCGCCTTGGTTGTTGGGTCCTTGGTGATTTGATCCTTCTTCATCCTGCTATGAGACGTGTTAGTCCTGCCAATGGTCGAGCTGTTTGTTGGGTATATTGTTTTTTTTTTTTGAGTTAGGTGATCATAATGTAGTGTATCGGTATGTGAGCATGAGTTTGATTATATACACGTGTGATTTTGACATTTGCAATCTGTATTGATGGTGTTTCAAGTATTGCTATGTTAGAGGAATAGGAGATACATCACCAAACTTGGTTTTCAGGTGTTCTGTGTCTGCTGTGAACTGTAGTACTGCTCTAATTCCCTTGTCAGTATTCAGAAGGTGACGTAGGGATTTTGATTTGCATCCTAGTGTGCATGACACTTCTATCCTTGCATGTTCATGTGCTCGACACTCGAATAGGAAGTGGTGTAGTGTTTTGTCGGTGTGTAGGCAGTATGGGCATAGTAGGGAGGGGGTCTTCCTCAGGCGGTGGAGATGTCTGTTGAGTGGGATGTGGCCCATTCTCAGTTGAGTCAGTAGACTACCTTGGGCTCTAGTGAGATCACCCATTGTTTTTTGATATTTTTTTGATGGAAGGGAGGGGTCGATGTTTGATGTGCGGGTGTAGTGAGGTGATGTCTTCCAGCGGTCTTTCCATTGTTTTTTCAGTTCCGTTTTGAAGGCTTGACAGACAGCCGAGATGCTATGTGGGAGTTCCCCTTTTGCTAGCAGGGGTGGTAGGAGATGTGTGCTGCTGGTGTCTCCTTCAGATGCCATCTTTGCCTTGCTATCAGCTGCCTCGTTCCCTTCTACATCATCATGGCTGGATATCCATGTGATCCTTAGCTCTGTATGCCTGCATCTGAGTGGGTTGGTTATACAATTGGCCAGTTCGTGTATCATGCTGAGGATTTTTTGGCCAGATTGTGATCGGACATGTTCGATCGATTGAATGACACCTTGGTTGTCTAGGTGTATTGTGGCAGACCGTACTCCTCTTTCTCTTTGCAGCAACTCCAGTGCTAGAATGACCCCTACACCTTCCACATCATACGTTGTGTGCTTGTCCAGGGGCCCTTGGCAGTATCTGAGTGATGATGGGGGTTGGCTGTTCTTGTACATGACTGTGGCAGCTCCTGCTTTGTTGTCTGCACCGGAGCCGTCAGCATATATATGTACATCACTTTGATCCTCTTTGTCATCTTTTTTTGATTCATCTTGAGTTTCTGCTATCTCCGTGGTGAAGGTATTGGGAATGTTGGGGCATTGTAGAGCCGGAGTTATGGTTTCTATTGTGTCTGGTTTTACTCTGAAGGTGTGGAAGAGAGAGTGAAGTGGGAAGGGATGACATTTAGTGAGATGCCGTGTGCATATTCTGATTGGTTTGTATAGCGGGTGAGTGGCTGGTAGAGATGCAAGCCTGAGTGTAGCACAATGACAGACATCATGGAGCAATATGTCTATGGGCTGTATGTCAGCATGTATCTCCAGCACATCTGTAGCTGTGGTTCTCATTGCTCCGGTGATGGTGATGGTAGCTATGCACTGTAAGGATGATAGCTTTCTTGCCACCCCTACAGATCCTGTTTGCCGTTTTTGGCCTTCCTTCTGGTGTATGGGGGTGAACCAGATGTCTGCAGCATATGTGATTTTTGAGATTGCCACTGCCCGGTAAAGTTGGCACATGAAAGCTGCATGTACACCTGTGGAAGGTTTAGATAATCTGCGAAATAGTAGTATCCACTTAGTAGCTTTTGCTATTGCTTTCTCAGCTTGTATGTCCCAGCGAAGCTCTTGGTCAAAGTGTACTCCCAGAAATTTATGACTGTGTTGTGGTTTTATGTTGCTTCCTTCATATATGAAGACTGGCCGTGGTTCCGGTGTTGTCTTACCAGGACAGAGGGGGTTGGGAGTGCGCCATCTTGAGAAGCATAAGATGGCAAATTTGGATTTTTCGAATCTGGAGTTGTGTGTTGTCGTCCAGTCCCTGGCCCCTCCTCGCTTAGTTAGCATGTTACTGATGCTCTTGTAGGCTTCCTCATAAGTGCTTCCCTCAGCGTATAGGTTGGCATCATCCACAAATGTTATTGCTATTTGATTCTTTGATGCTGCAGTGTCTAGCAAGTCATCATTGTAGTATAGATATAAGATCATGGACAGGGGATCCCCCTGTCCAATACCATTGTCAATGGTTACCCAGTCAGATTCATAGTCATCAAATTTGATTTTTGTGCGTCGGTTCTTGAGCATGCATTCTACGAATGTAACGTATTCCCCTGGTGCTCTTCTTTTCCGCATATTGTGTAAGAGGCGGTTGGTGATTGCATTTGGGAATGCACCTTCTATGTCAAGAAATAACATTACCGCGACCCTGTGCTGTCTCCATGCGTTCTTGATCTTGTTTACAACCAGGTGCATAGAATCTGTTATTGTTCTTCCAGGGCAACCCCCGAAGTGGTTGGCAGGTAATAGACTGTACTTTTCTGTGAGATATACCATGTCTTCGGTAACTATTGCAGCTAGCAATTTTCCTATTGTGTTGAGTAGTGCATGTTGGGACCATATTCAACAATCCAAGCCAAATATCAACAAAAACAAAAATAATATCGATTTTTCCTCATTCCCTTGATGGGAAATTATCGTTCCGTCCGGAAGTTGCCAGTGCGTTCCAAGTTCGCTCTGTTTTCACTCCCGGTCAGATATGACATCACCAGGAGTATACTATATGCGCGCTCTCTTCGCGCATAGACTTTTCTTTTCTCCTCAGTGTTTGACCACACTGAGGAGGTGAGCAAAATAAAAATGTATTATAATATTGTATCTGACAATTTGTAGCCTGTTATATTTAGGTAGTTATTTTCAAATGACACAGTGTTTGACCACACCGAGGAGCCTGTTATATTTAGTCTGTGTGTTCCTTGTGCACCTACAGAAGCTGCAATCATATATATTAAGCTCATTTCTCTACAGTGCAATGGGTCGGTATGCCTTTGGAGTGTCATAGTTGGGTTTCCCTGGTTTGTGTAGTACTACTGTGTTCCATGTTAACCATCGGTCACTGTATATTTGGAGTGTAAAAGCTGCTTGATAGATATATAGGAGGTGTTTGTCAATGGGGTCAATGGCTTCTTTTAGGACCACATTGGGGATCCCATCTGGACCAGGAGCCTTGTACGGTCTTAGTTTGGAGACCTGGCATCATAGCTGATCTAGGCCTAGGTGAAATTCATATGGCACCCTCTCTGGGTATGATTGTTGGCTGATGTCGATAGGAGGGGAGGGTTTAGGTGGAAAGAAGGCATGAGCCAGTACCTTGCTCTTTTCTTCATTGGTTTCCACCAATGTTATTGTGCCATTGTCATCTTTTGTTGACAGTGTAGGGATCCTGGCCTTCCCACCATCCCTGGCTGGTGCCAATATATAATGGTTTGCGCCCCATAGAAGATCTTCATTTAGGTCCTCTAGGTATTCTTCCCAGTGTTGGGTCTTTGCTGCTTGAATGGCCGCTGCATATTTGATGCAGATGTCACATCTCTCACTGTGGCTAGGGTGATCAGTGCAGGCTTGGTAAAGGTAAGAGAGATGGTTTAATCGGTTCTTCTCTTTTTTTAGATGCGATAGGTCTGGATTCCACCACGGTTTAGAGTGTGGTATAGGTTTGGATAGTGGAACAGCCTCTTTGATAGTGTCTTGTAGCATCTGTATTAGTGAGTTTACAGCCAAGTTGAATTCTCTCTCATTTTTTATCTCCTTTGGTGCTGGCTGGTCTGCTAGGTTTGCTGTGAGGTGTTCCCTAAATTCTTCCCAGTTTGTCATGCGAAAGTTTTGGAAGGATGCCGGTGGCCTTTGTTCAGCTTGGATGTCGATTATAGTATGGATGGGGACGTGATCTATACCAGGGCCTCTCAAGTGCAGGCAGGTGTCACATCTTATTATGGATTCTGTCAGGTTATCAGTGCAGAAGATATTATCTACCCTTGTCCAGTTGCCCATTGCGATTGATTGTAGAGTGGGTAACTTTCTTGGGACAGTCATGACCATGTCATGATCTGCCAAGATTGAGATTAGATCCTCTGCTTCTCGTATTGCTGCCGCTGTAAATAGATGGCTATTGCATTCTTCATCCCACATTGGGTGATGACGGTTGAAGCCACTACACCATAGTATAGAAGCAGAAGTAAGGTGTATAACTGTGTTGTTCTTGTCTTGTAGGAATTTGTCCACTGCCATTATTGTATCAGAGTATGTGCAGTCGTTGTAAATGTTGAAGATGGAGATCTTGCCTTGAGGGTGTTTGACTTGTATAACTGAAACATGGTTTGTACTATTGAATTGAACTTGTGACCATGAGTTTGTGTCTATTCTAGCATTGACGAGAATTATAGATCGTTTGGGGAATGTGTCATGTAAATGATCAGAAGGGTATACAACTCTCCAGTGGTAGTTTGCTCTCATGTTGCCTAGACTGTCTGTGTAGGGTTCTTGTAGAAGGATAATGTCCCAGTCATTGTGGATCGATGAGTTGATTAGATCATATTGGGCTTTGTTGGATTTGTTTAGATTTTGTTGCCATATTCTCAGTCTCTTAGTTGTAGTCTCAGTTTGTGGATTCATTGTGTTTGGCCCGGTGAGGGCTGGCTTGGTTCAATCTCCATATTGCTCCAGAAAGGGGAGGGGCCTATGTTTGTGGCATTTGCATTGGTTGCGGGGCTAGGGTTGTTTTGTGGTTCAGGCATATCAGCAGGGGGGTGGATTGTTGTGGCCGTTCTGGGTGTGTGTTATGGGTTCAAAGTGTAGAGTCATTTGCTTGTGTTTCCCTCGGTTCTTTTCAACCCTCTGCCAGTTTCCATTGGGTGGTGCAAGGAGGGTAGGAGATGGGAGTATAATCTTTGCTGGTTGGGTGACGTGGGTCTAGGCTTCATTGGTGGGGAAGTATGGCATTGTGTTTTCTGCTATGTGTTCATCCAACTCAGTGCATTTTCGCCTAAAAGTGGGGCATGATCTGTCCCAACTCACATGGTCATCAGTACTGCAAGAGATACAGTGCAGTTGAGATTTGTTTGAGCAAGATGCTGTCTTGTGCCTGTCGCCGCATGTGCCGCATGTGTCATGTTTTTGTGGACACTTGTATGATAGGTGATTCTATCCATGACATTTGAGACATCTAATTGGCTCCTTTTGCTCTTTTCTGCATAGACCCACTTTTGACAGATGAGCAGACCTTCCGTCAGAATCTTGTTCGCCACTTCTGCACTGTAGAATGTGAATAGGGTATGGCCACATGTCTGGTTATGTTCACGACATTGTGCTGACTTCAACCATTGGGCTGACATGATGGAACCTGGTGACATTTTGTTAGTTACCTCAATGTCACGTATCTCTGCCATTCTTTTTGGGTTGAAGTATAATGGGATGAACTTGATCACTAGTGGGAATGCCCTTGTCTTGATTCTGGCTTCTGGGGTGAGATTGGCAAGGAATGAGAGGTGATTCTTAGCTGAGTTAAGCCAGTGTGATGCCTCTTCAGAATCCATTTCCACTAGTATGCCACTGTTGTTCAGTCGACGTGCACTGGTCATTGCATGCTTTGAGTGGTCAGGCATGGTCTGGATTATGTCATTTGCCTTTTGGACTATGGCTGTGTTAGTGAGTCCTTTGAAGAGAGTTGTTCCTGGATCTGGGGCATCTATAAGGATTTGGCGTAATTTGATGCCTTCCCTAGCTCTGACTCTGGCATCCAGCATTGATGCCGCTGATGGAACGGCAATTGAGGAGGGTGTGGCAGGTTGGGATGCAGCCTTGGTGAGCACATCCTTGTAAGTCATTGTTGTCTCCGTTAGTCTTGCTGCAGAGGTGGTGAATGATGAGGAGGCTGCCCTGATGTCTTGTACTGCTGTCGCTGCTGCATCCATTACCGTTTGGGTTAGGTTGGCTGTGGCAGTGGCTGCCGCTCTATCGATCATTGCCATTGCTTTGCGGGCCTTAACCATTAGGCTTTCTGTCTGTTCTGACAACTGGGCATTCACTGATGAGGCTATTTTGTTACCTTTCACATCAATGTCCAGTTGGGAGAGTATGAATGCAATGGCCCATATTGAGTTATTCACCGGTCGTACGATACCTTTCAGTTGTGTGATTTGAAGGAGGGATGTGGATAGTGCATCAATGGTCCACAGTTCTCCTGGAATTGTGAGTAAAACTTGTTCAAGGTAAAACTTTCCTTCTTCCGTGTTTGTTATATCCTGATCAGGTAGGTCCATTATCTCGTTTCTTGATAGAGGTTCGGTTTCTGTGCCATGCATCACTGGGCGCCCAATTGTTCCTCTTTTTTTGGTCACTGGTTCTTGTGGCTTATTATGCTTATCTGATTCTGTCTGTTTGGACTTTGGGTTCTTAGTTCTTCTTATTGGCTCCGCCTGCTTTTCTTTGGCCAAGCTCGTTGTTCTTGGCTGAATTTGGCCTTGTGTGTCAAGCTTTGTTTGCTCCATGCTCAGCATTGCTGCCCTTCATGGTGTGGCCGTATTTCATCCCCTTGTGCCGCTAGTCGACACGTCGTTCGACATGGGCCAGGGGCAGAGCTTTCTTTTTGATGTGTAGGGTGTGTTGTGGGGTTGTAGCTGCATAGGTAATTGTCTTTCTTGGGCCTTTGCACAGGTCTCCTGTTGGGCTGTAACTATAGCTGTAGCTGGGAGCTTTAGAAATGCATATGCGCAGGTATCTGTGTGGAATATAGGAAATGTCCTTAAGCGCCCTGGCGATGGTGGTGGTCGGAGTGCAAAAGGGTCCCCCAAATCTACTCATACTGATTCATGTCTCTGTCCAAAGATAGTACTTTAATGGGGGTCTTGTCTGTTGGAATATTTAGCATGTAATTTCTCTTATTTGTCTATATTTTCCCTATTTTTCTATCATTACTGCAGTGTATCCTTGATATGCACATATACTTGTCACTTGCATGTGACTTTTGTCATAATGTGTCATAGGCTAACTCACTGGTTAGTATGGTTTTCCTCTCATATCACTGTATAAGTATTTTAGATATTCTTAAGAGCAATTCAGTCAATTTGAGCCTGACCCACAATCATAGTAAATGGTGTGCCAGCTTATTCTGTGACACAACTTGAGTTAATGTTGCATATTTTGTTATCATATTGAGTGGCATATGTGCCTTTATTGATATTGAGTTTTATTATTGATCTATATGGCCAATTATTTTCTAACATTGTCAGGTGTCTTGTCAGCTGCAAATAGGATTAATAGTTAAAGTATGTTAAACTATTATTTCTATCCTAGTTTCAATTTATTTTATGTTTATGTACTGTGTTTTGTTTGAACCAGGGATTATTTGAGCCACTTTTACATATTTTCCACACTAAAATCCCAATATCCCCCCCAGTTATTCCCCAATCTAAGTAAAACTCTAAACCAAGATTCCATCACTATAAGGAATGTCCATGAATATTTTCATGAATTCAGGAGTGGGTTTTTCACAACACTATCTACCTGGCTCCTACCTTGCCCCAAGGGCCACCTTACCTCATTTGGGCACATTGTGTTGTTTGGGATGGCAGACTAGGTTTCTATGGGGTTTCCCATGCTATAATATCGGAGAGTCGACTGTAAAAATAGGGTAATAATCCCTGGAATTTACTGTGATTTTTCTTCTATTTATCAATAGAGAAAATGTTGTGCTATTGGTGTTCTACCCTGTCAAGTCCACGATACCATGCTCTAATTTACTCAGCAGTACCAACCAACCAACCCTTACCCATATCATCCCTCACCAGTGTGTGGGCTTGGCTCAGTACATTCAGTTCATCATTTAGTTCATTATCCCTATCCCACCCTCTTATTCTTTATCATTCTTTTATTCCCTGTCCTTCCCCTTGCCTGTTTACCCTTGGGACACTCACTATTCATTGTCACTTGGCAGTGGCCCTATTGTTTTATATTCAGCCACTTTCTATTGTTCTATTTTCACTCACTCTTTTGTTCTCGGTTATATTTCATTATTCTATTATCATCCACATTCATCGTTCTATTCTTGATCATTGTAGACAATACCTCCACATGATTCTCCATACCTTATTGTTCTCCATTCCTTGTGCCACTCTGTTCCACATCTCACTTATTAGCATATATAAGTAGCCAATGTATGTAGATGGTTCTTGGTTCTGGAAATCAACTAGGTTTACACTTCTTGTCCTCCCTTCTCCTGCCCCAAGTCCTTTACCTGGGCCGATGCTCTCAGCACTCTCCCAGGTATCCCTCTGTCCCAAATCAGTGGTACACATGGGAAGTAGGGCACAACGAATGAGCATGTTGAAGCCATGCCACTACTTCTAACCTGGTCTGACCTTTTGGCATTCCCAGAGCCTGACAGTATTTCCAGAACCACACTACTTCCCGTGCCATACTCCTTATTGTTATGACCCTCACGAATAACAGCGGCAACAAAATCAATGCTGCTATGTCCTTATGTTCTCTTCATTTTAATTCCTTTTGTCATCTGATTGGGTACCGAATGTTATTGGCAACCTACTTTGCATGCTTGATTGCATCAGCATCCGTTCTCAATTCGTCTACTAGACCAACCATCCAGGACAATCTCTGTCCACCATCTGGGACAATCTCTGTCCACCATCTGGGACAATCTCTGTCCACCATCCAGGACAATCTCTGTCTACCATCCAGGACAATCTCTGTCCACTATCCGTCTGTCATGTCACTAGATCCATCAGTTGGCAATATTTGGTCACAACTCGCTCACCCACTATAATCCATTGATTAACAGGGTATTGGGCAGTATTACGTTCCATCAAGCCACTAGTGTTTTTCGGTGCATCTGATGGCCTCGGTCCAGTTGGCACTTGCCACTGCTCCAAAAGCCACACCCAGGATCCTGTTCCATCGCTGGAAGCTCTGCCAATAGCCCTAGTCAAGGCAACTGCCTTGTGCATGCTTGTATCCCAGAACAGCTGGCAAGTTTTTAGCTGGGACCTCTCGGTCAGCATCATCACTCGGCACATTCGGCCAAGGTCTCTTCCATCTATCCCCATCTGTTCCCGTTCATTCACTCTGTATATGCACATTATATGCCCTTATGAGTCTTCCCCATTCTTCTCGGCTAGAGGCCGACACCTGTAGTAGATTTTGGGATGTCTACCTAAAAGGGGGGCTGGCAACAGGCTAGAAATCATTAAAACTTTGCAATCTCCCCTCCTGAAGACATCCCCTCCCAAAATTTCCCTCCATTTACCCCTCCATTCCTTCCATTCGAACCTTAATTCCTTCCGTCCCAACCTTAATTCCTCTCCATCCTGACCCTTGTCATCCTGGCCTAAAGAAGGCCCTCCTGGCCCTTGGCAATGTGCCAAGATCCTGATAGGTCCAAGCTGTGGAAGTGGAACTTCCACTGTCACCACCCATCTGTTAGGCCACATGACCACCATCTGTCTGCCCTATTCATGGCCCCCATCACCCTTCCTTCTTTTTTTTTGGCACCTCCTTAATCTGGTCCTTCTTGGCCTCCTTGGCCTCTTCAGCAGCATCTTCTTTCCGCCTCCTGTTCCCATTCGTGAATTCCACTCTGCCTACCGGCTTCATGGGTTCAGCCGCTAGAGGGGGGGTACTGTCAAGTCCACAATACCATGCTCTAATTTACTCGGCAGTACCAACCAACCAACCCTTACCCATATCATCCCTCACCAGTGTGTGGCCTCGGCTTGGTACATTCAGTTCATCATTTAGTTCATTATCCCTATCTGTCAAGCTTTGGGTACTGACAGACTTTGGTACTGCTGAGGGGTGTTGGCGAAAGGTCAGGCGGACTATGGCCAAGTCCTGCAGGCCAAGAGTAGTGGCATTGGCTTCAATGTACTTGTGCATTGTGCCCTACTTGCCATGCATGCCACTGTATTTGCAACAGACAGATACTTGGGGGGATGATGATGATGCTGGCCTGAGTCGAGGACTTAACAGAAGAGAAGAAGGTAGGAGGGCCTAAGCCTAGTTGATACCCAGAATGAGGAAATATGTACATGCATTCCCTACTTATATAGGTTTAAGAAGCGACATGTGGAATAAGGAATGTGGAACAATAAGGTATGCAGAGCATGTGGTTATTGTCCACGGTGAGTAAAATTAGAATGAAGGAATGTAAGATGGCGATTGAACAATGAAGGACAGAATAATAGAATGTGTCCAAAGATAGGACAATAGGAGGTGCCAGACTATAAGACAAGGCTTGTAACCGAGGATAGTACAAGGACAGGAAGTCCTGAGGTGAGACAGACTGAGGGATGGGTGTGTGGGTGGTGGAGGTACCGAGCAGAGACCAGCATACCAAGTGATGTGCATGCAGTGTGATCATTTGGACATGGACCTAGGATGGTTGCTTGGTCAGTACTGCCGGCGGATGGGTCTCGGTATGTGGACTTGACACTATCCCACCCTCTTATTCTTTATCATTCTTTTATTCCCTGTCCTTCCCATTGCCTGTTTACCCTTGGGACACTCACTATTCATTGTCACTTGGCAGTGGCCCTATTGTTTTATATTCAGCCACTTTCTATTGTTCTATTTTCACTCACTCTTTTGTTCTCGGTTATATTTCATTATTCTATTATCATCCACATTCATCGTTCTATTCTTGATCATTGTGGACAATACCTCCACATGATTCTCCATACCTTATTGTTCTCCATTCCTTGTGCCACTCTGTTCCACATCTCACTTATTAGCCTATATAAGTAGCCAATGTATGTAGATGGTTCTTTGTTCTGGAAATCAACTAGGTTTACGCCTTCTTGTCCTCCTTTCTCCTGCCCCAAGTCCTTTACCTGGGCCGATGCTCTCCTCAGGTATCCCTCTGTCCCAAATCAGTGGCACACATGGGAAGTAGGGCGTAACGCATGAGCATGTTGAAGCCATGCCACTACTTCTAGCCTGCAGGACTTGGCATTTACCTGGTCTGACCTTTCGGCATTCCCGGAGCCTGACATACCCTAGACTAAGTCCCAGGTTTCACCTCCACTTAGGCACCATTCCAGGGAACCAGTCTGGGCACCAAAGCACCGCTTCAGCAATTTGTGGTTCTCCCACAGGATAGACTTAATATTTAGTGATATATAAAACTAATATATAATATGGGGGACCCAGCTGCGGCCTGTGGATGTTATACAACGAGTAACAGGTGTTTCAGTCCTAAATGTGTAGATGTATACTTGGCACTTAACCTTTGGTTCAGCACAAGTGAATATATTTGAGTGTAGCCTAGTGGCTAGTGGTATGGGGGAAAATATAATTTCTATTTTCGGTTGTTAATTGCTTGTAACTACAGTTACTTTATACAAATAAATCTCCTGATGAGAATATGACCCATAACTAATGGAAATTGTTGAGCATATGCAGGGTCAGCCCAATTGGGTCACCCTGATGCGATCTTCTAATGGATGGCACCTGTCAGTGGTGCCCATTGAGTATAAAACTAATCTCCCTTTGTTCCCTCTTGTGTGCAGTGGATATTCATTGGGAAGGAGATACATTGGCATGTTCTGTTTCATTCAAATTATCTTCTATTCACATCTATTTCCATCCTTCTCCCTGTGAATTTTTCAACTTACCAATCATTTTCCATTCTGTATAACTACATCAAATATTTACAGTAGTAAAACAACAAAAAGCAATTATAAAACATAGTTTTTGCCCCCCATACCACTAGCCATTAGGCTACACTTGAAAACCATTGCAAAACCATTGCTCGTGCTAAACCAAAGGTTCAGTGCCAAATATACACTTTTCAATTTAGGATTAAAACACTGAATACTTGTCATACAGCAAAGCCAGGCTGCATTTGGGTTCCCAATACTTTATATTACTGTTCCATATTACCACATATTATTTCTATCTTGCGGAAAGAGTACAGAACATTAAACTGGCACTTTGGTGCCATGCTGGTTTCCCAGAATGGTACTTGAGTAGAGGCAAAACCCAGGACTCAGCTCCCAGTACAATTGCCATAGAACAATATATTGCCTGTCAATAAATACAAATAAAATAACATAAAAAATCCTAGGAAGATCCCTCTATTTTTCCAACCGACTCTCTAATATTATAGTGTGGGAAAGCCCCACAGGAACCTAGTCTGCCATATCAAACAATAAAATTCTGATTTAGTTCTTATTTGAATTTTTATGGTATTTCTAGAAGTAAGGTTTGATAATAAAAGAAAAGGATTATTCCCATGGCTGGTATTCTTATGACTAGTCAAGTCACAAAATATAAGTATTTTAAGGTAGAAGACAAACAGTTTCCACTAAGGTCATGTGTGTTAGGTATTAGTAATGCCAATAGTGCAGACAGGAATCGGCCAAGTCCTGTAGACCGATTGGGGTGGCTAGGCTTCAATGTACTTGTGTGTTACACCCTGCTTTTCCATGTGTGCCCCTAATTTAGACAGAAGAAAGACCCAGGAGGGTGCCGAGAGTGTCAGCCCAAGTAAGAGACTTTGGACAGGAGGAGGGAAGACTAGAAAATGTAAACCAAGTCGATATTCAGAGTGAATGTTAAACCCGCATGTTGACGCTTAGCTAGAGACTTCCGGAAGGGTTCGGAGGGTTTCCGATAGGGTTCCGAGGGGGAAGTTTGTATTCTGAGGGTGGGGTAGGATTGGGATCGGATCGTAATCGTAATCGTAATCGGGGACAGAAGTTGGGAATGCTGGGAGTCTGGAGACTGTTCACAGTAAGAGGTGGTACGAGTGGTTCGAGGTCACAGGGACTTGGCTTCAACTTGTGTGTTGTGCCCTCCTCGATGGTCTGTCCCTAATTTCGGAGAGTTGGAAAGTTTACCAGAAACTAATCGCAAACTACGACGCAAATTAAGTCGATATTCATACTGGCGAATAGTCCAGTCAACTGGGAGACTATATACATGCAACTATCCTTGTACTATCTTTGCCGGTCATAAAACAAGGAGAAGGAGAGTACAAGGGGTCAATATAAAAGGAGAAAACAAGGGAGTGAGGTATGCAATGGTCCTGCACGTCAGTTATCAAAGTAACGGAACCTTGACTTCAGAGTCTTTGGAGGTTCGGAATCGTGGAACCTCGGAATGTATGTCAGACCTCTGGAAATCTGTTGTGCAGGCTTTGGGCGATCGGAAAGGTCCCGGAAACGGTGCGGATGGTTGTGATGCTTAATGTGGGTTTGTTCAGCAGCATGGGCTATAACAGTGAAGAACTATCTACATACATTCTCTACTTATATAGGTTAAGAAGCAAGATGTCAAACAGGGTGACATAAGGAATGGAGAACAATAAGGTATGAAGAATCATGTAGAGGTAGTGTCTACAATGATCAAGAATAGAATAAGGAATGTGGATGAGAATAGAACAATGTTACGTCCCATGCCCCCAACAAACCCATACCAATCCCCACAGCCACCTACCCCATTTCTGAAACCTCCCTGACCACCGAAGGACAAACGATCACTTTCCATGGTTCCCATTCCCATGACATCCGTTCGAGTCCCCACTAGTCTGATCCTGATTCCCGTGACCAAGGTTCCACATCTTGATAACCGACGCACCAGTCTATCACATACCTTACTCCCTTATTCTTCTTTCCTATTGTGCCCTTGTACTCCCTTTCTCCTTGTTTTATGACCGGCAAAGATAGTACAAGGATAGTCGCATGTATATAGTCTCCCAGTCGACTGGGCTGTTTGCCAGTATGAATATCGACTTAATCTACCACCTAGTTTCCGATCCATTTCCGGTAAACTCCTGTCTCCTTTCTGAAATTAGGGACAGACGATCGAGGAAGGCACAACACATAAGTTGAAGCCAAGTCCCTTTGATCTCAAACACTTTAGCGACCGGATTGAACCAATCCACGACCGACCCTAAGTTCCCTGTGCTTCCGCCTCCATCCATGGTCCATCCGACTTCCGTCTTCAGTCCTCGGCCCCGTTATGGACCTCCACGCTAACCCAGATAGCCCTTTCGGAAGTACTAGCTAAGCACCTGACAAGCGGACTTGACAGTATATTTGTACTTACACTCCTGATCATCATGAAAAATAAGGCACGAGCCAGATTTTTATGAGCATGCACGAGACCCCTCTTTCTACGGGCACCACTCTCGAAGAGTGCCCCCGTACCACTGGAAAACATGACAAATCTCACCAAAGCCATCACTACACTAGCAAACAGCCTAGCTACCTCCAAGAAATTGAGACCTCCCGCAAAAATTCGAAGCCCAGACCCCTTCGACGGTTCCAACCCTAGAAAATTACAAACCTTCCTTGTACAGTGCAACCTAATTTTTCAGGATGACCCAGAAACCTTCAACACCAGTAGCACCAAAGTAACCTATGCGCTATCATATTTAACCGGAACCGCCCTGGACTACTTTGAACCCACCTTCACCGCCCATGACAAACCCCTCTGGCTCCACGACTATGACGAATTCACTTCCAAACTCAAGACACATTTTGGCCCCCATGACCCGGAAGGTGAGGCAGAACTGGACCTTGAGAAACTCCACATGTGTAACGACCAACGAGTCATGAAATATATGGTAGAGTTCAACCGCCTCGCCACCCGTACCCGTTGGGACGACTCCGCCCTTTGCCATCAATACTATAAGGGGCTCCCCAGGAGAATTAAGGATGAAATAGCTTGAATTGGAAAGCCATCCTCCCTGCTGGAACTTTGCCTCCTGTTCTGATCCATTGACGCACGATATTGGGAACGAAAATCGGAAGTGTCACGACCATGCATCGTGCTTTGACTTACTCGGTAGTACCGACCAACCGACCCCCATTCACATCACTCCACGGCGTACGGTTTCGGTTCGGTACACCCGGTTTATCACCCGGTTCATTTCCCTCCTCCCCAACCCCTATTCTTCGTCAATCCGACGCTCTCTTCTTTTCCCCCTCACTCGTTTACCCACGGGACGTTCACTACTCTCTGCCACTCACTCACGTCCCTATTGTTTTATTCTCGGCCATTTCTCATTGTTCTATTTTCTTTCCCACATTCCCACCGCTTATTCTATTATCTTACCCTCTTATTATTCTATTCTAATCGTTGTGGATTATGCCTCCACATGGTCTTCATACCTTATTCTTTTTTCCATGTCTTATGCCACCCTTGTTCCACATTCCGCCCCCCAGCCTATATAAAGTAGTTGATACGTGTACATAGTTCCTCAGTCTGAGTATCAACTAGGCTTACGCCTCCCTACTCTCCTCCTTCTGTTCAGAAGTCCTCTCTCAGGCCGACATCCTCGGCATTCGCCTGAGTATCCGTTCCCGTTACAAGTTAGTGGCATGCACAGGAGGCAGGGCGCAACGCACGAGTACGTTGAAGCCGAGCCACCCTGACCGGTCTGCAGGACTTGGCCGGTTCCGACAGTACCTTCGGTAGTACCGGGTCCTGACAGGAAGTCACCAAGGAACTCACCCAGACACTCGACCACCAATGGATGCCCAAACTTGACAAGAACAGGAAACTCATGCCCCTGGAATGACAACGCCATTTCAGGCAAGACCTCTGCTTATTCTGCGGCAAAGCAGGCCACAGGGCCAGAAAATGCCCCAAGAAGGAAAGCACCGACTCAGCAGCAACAACCCTGGCATGGACAAAGGAACGTTCCAAAGCAGTTGACACTCCCGTCATACTCCAACTCAACGCATCCACCCTCTCAAGCCCAAATGCACTGACTATTTGCCTAACCTCTAACTCCCTACCAGGACAACACCTGAACACGCTCGTCGACTCAGGATCAACACACTGCTTCCTGGATTCGGGACTAGCATCTAGATACAACCTTCAGTGCCAAGACATCATGCCCATTCCACTAAGACTTTTCGACGGGACCTCCAACTCCTCCATTCACAAGACCATCGAACTTCCGGTTTGCTTCCCCCAAGGGGAACGACACTCTGTGACTTTTTTTGTAACTCCGCTAGACTCGAGCTGCTCAGTGGTCTTGGGACATAACTGGCTCACCCGCTTCAATCCAATGATTGACTGGGTTTTGGGCAACATATCCTTCAGGCCCCCGCCGCCGACTGACTCCGTGAAACTGCCTGAACCTATAGCCCCTTCTCGTCATTCACCTAACCCCCCAAGAAAACCACTCATCACGCCCAAGGTGGCATTGATAAATGCAGCAGTGTTCGCCCGCATCTCGAAGATGGAGGGTACCCAGACCTTTCAACTACTACTCTCCGACCTCAACAGAACCAAGGACAGCCCCGTAGACCTATCCAATGTCCCGAACAAATACCACAAATTTCAGGACGTCTTTAGTAAAAAGCATGCCAACACCCTGGCCCCACACTGACCCTACAACCTAAAGATAGACTTAGAGGAAGGAGTCTCACCCCCCATCAGCCCCATCTACTCCTTGTCAGAAAGTGAGCTGAAATCACTACGCAAATTCTTGGACGAACACATATCCATGGGTTTCATCCACCCATCCCGCTCACCTGGTGGGGCACCCATCCTGTTTGCCCAAAAGAAGGACGGCTCCCTACGATTATGCGTCGACTTTAGAGGACTCAACAAAATCACAAAAAAGGACTGGTACCCGCTACCCCACATCTCTGACCTACTTGACAGCCCCCATAAGGCTAGAATCTTCACTAAAATAGACCTACAATACACGTATCACCTCGTCCACATCTGAGAAGGTGATGAGTGGAAAACCACCTTCCACACCCGCTATGGATCCTTCGAATGGCACATCATGCATTTTGGATTGAGAAACTCTCCGGCCACCTTTCAACACCTCATGAACGACATCTTCTCCGGCCGCCTTTCAATGCCTCATGAACTGCATCTTCTCCAGCCTCCTTGATGTATCGGTACTGGTCTACCTAGATGACATCCTGATATACTCCGACAACCTGGAAGAACACAAGAAACATGTGCGCAAAGTCCTAAAACGACTCCGAACAAACCACTTGTATGCCCGCACGGACAAATGCCAATTCCATGCCGACACAGTGGAATACCTGGGATACATCCTATCTCCGAACGGCCTCACCATGGCCAACGACAAGATCAAGGTGATCCAGGACTGGGTCGAACCACACAAAGTCAAGGACGTCCAGTCCTTCCTCGGATTCGCAAACTTCTATATGATGGGATTATGAGCAAGTACAGTAGGATTGAAGAATTCTTTAGGCAGCTATTTTATTTATCTCCTCAGTGTAGTCAATAACTAAGTGTATATTCGAATAATATACCTATTTTATTTATCTTACAAAAGAAATAAAAGAGAAATCAGCCCTGAGGCTTTGTACATAATACTATACAACTCACCTCCTCAGTGTAGTCAATAACTGAGGAGGGAGGCTTGTGCGGGTCATGTTTCACCCGCATATACCCTGCAACCGGCCCTTGACCCTATCGAAGGTTTGAGCCAGGCTGCCAGTTCCAAATCCAGGGAGCCGGCCATGCTAGTCGCGTCGTGCGTGGACAAGCGCCCATAAGTAGCGTATATAGTAGAATATGAATAACTCCCTCAATAATGAGGGTAAAAATACAAATAAAATTGAGAAAAATTAAGAACTTAAAAGCGCACAGAATGATACCGGAATCGATATAATATTACAATATATTGAGATTGGTCTCTCAGGGGTGAGATGCAAGTTTGCACCCAACACGCCCCCTCAAGCTCAATATATGCCGAGCTTTTCGGTGAGAATCTTCACTCTGGGTCCTGGTAAACCCTTTGTGAGGATGTCTGCGAGCATTTGATCGGTTGGGAGGTATTCGATTGTGATCTTCTTTCCCTCAATCGTATCTCTGATAAAGTAGAGTCGTATGTCGAAGTGCTTGGTCCTCGAATGTTGCTGATTACTGTAGGCTATAGTAATAGCTGATTGGTTGTCAGCATATATTTTAATAGGATTTTTGATAGGCTGGAAAACTTCGGTTATGAAGTTCTTGAGCCAAATGGCTTCTTTAGTGGCATGGGTCATGGCAATAAATTCTGCTTCGGTAGATGAGAGTGCCACTATTGTCTGCTTCTGACAGCTCCATGAGATGCTCCCGGAGTCGATCTGGAATATGTAGGCTGATATGGAGTGTCTGTGGTCTTGTGAAGCCCAGTCGGCATCTGAGTATCCTACTAGGCCATCTCGACTCTTCCCCAAGACTAATTTTTTATCTTTTGTGCCCTTCAAGTATTTAAATACTCTTTTAACTGCATTCCAGTGAGCAATTCCCGGGTTTTCTAGAAACTGTGATAATAATGAAACAGTGAATGAAATGTCTGGATGGGTAGCTACTGCTGCCCACATGAGTGAACCAATTGCCTGTCGGTAAGGAATCTGTTCCATGTTTTTCTTATCAGCTTCAGTAGTCGGGCATTGTTCTTTAGATAATTTGGAAGTTGGATCCAATGGAGTGGTATGTGTTTTGGTGTCTTGTAGGTTAAATCGATTGAGTATCTTGTCAATATATGCTTCTTGAGAGAAGCTTATAGTTCCGGCTGTTTTATCCCGTTCAATCTTAAGATTAAGGAGCCAGTGGATTTCTCCAAGATCTTTCATCTTGAAGATGGCTTCGAGATCTTCTTTGACGCCTCGTAATATAGAGTCGTCCATAGCTGTGATGGTGAGATCATCTACGGCAGCTCCAATGATGGCATAGTCGTTTGCCCGATGTCTATAGAATACGGCAGCATCTGAGGCTGATTTCGTAAATCCAATAGAATAAAGGGCATTTGATAAACACTTATACCACTCTTGTCAGGGGAACCCCCGTGTTCAAACCCCGACCGACGGCAGTTCGCCCGTACACCGCACCCGCCAGCCGAAAACCGTTCGACCTACTCACGGC